>JABLUY010000327.1:0-32878 GCA_013306675.1 Thraustochytrium sp. TN22 | reverse complement strand
TACATTTATATGGTGGATTCGACCCGGGGGTTGATGCCGGCGCAGGGTCCATGGCTCAAGGCCAGGACGCGCGCGGGCGGCCGAACGAGGAGCAGCTCATGATGATGATGTGATCGCTCGCTGTCAGGCAGGCAGGCTGGCCCGCGAGGGAGAACTCGCTGGCCGAGTCCGGAGACGCCAACGATGCGATGTAGAGATCGCGGCGGTGACGAGGCTCAGCTCTGGCTGCGACTGCGAAACTTGAACTCTTGCTTGTGGTTGGTTGCTCTTGCTTGGTCGGTCGCTGTGAGCGCTTGGCACGTCGGCCTGCTACACATCAAGGGGCTCCAGCAAGGCAAGCCTCTCACCGTGACTCAGCACTCGGTTCGTGGCTCAGACTGCACACGGAGATGTCCGGGACGGCCCCTTGCTTCAGCCTGACTCGGAGTCAGAGCTCAGCTTGTGGCATAAGGGGCCCAAAGCCGTCTTGGGCCGTTTCCGGAAAGCGGCTCAAGCGCTGCGAAAGCGGCCCAAGCGCGCGTGGCCGCGGCGGCGCGGAGCTCGCGCGGCGCTCGCGCGCGCGCGGCGCAGAGCGCGATTGCGGCCGGGCCGCGCGCGGGAGCATGCTTCGAGCGGCGTGCAGGGCGCGGCTGGCGCTGCGCGCGCCGGCGAGCGCGCGCTGCGGCGTGCGCGGCCTGTCGGCGGCGGCGGAGGGCGAGGCGGCGGCGGCGGCGGCGCCCGCGCAGGACGCCGCTGGCGGCGTGGCGCCGGAGGACCAGGGCGAGGGCGAGCCGGGCAAGACGCTGCCCATCAACATCTTCAAGGCCGGGTCCGACCCGGCGCTGCTGGCCAAGAGCGAGTACCCGGAGTGGCTCTTCGAGCTCACCAAGCCGGCCGAGACCGTGCGCGAGCTCTTCGAGCGCAAGGAGGAACTCACCTGGGCCAACGGTGGCCACGCCTACTTTTCCAAGGTCAACACGCGCCTCATCAGGGAGCGCAACGCCCGCGGCGACGAGTTGTAAGCATGATGAGCGCGATCTGAGCAAGCGCGAGCGTCGCCTCTGCGCGCTGCTCGCGCTGCTCGCGCTCCTCGCGCCACTCGCGCACTATGCTGCCCTGTCTGCCTGCCTTCTCTGCCTACCTCTATGCGGCCCGCCCGCTCGGCGCGCGCCCGCGATCAAGGGGTGGCGCCGAAGCTCGAGCCGAGTCGTCTGGGTGGGTCCAGCTCCGATTCACGTCAACCCTCCCGTGCAAAACCTCTGGACGGTTGGTGTCCATCTCCAACAACAAAAAAAGCAAAAAGAACAACAACGTCAAGCCACGGATGACGGTCTCTTTGGTTTCACCTCTTTTCCTTCTTGCCCTTTTTCTTTTTGCCGCTCAGCTCGCGCGCACGAAAGACCTTGCTTGTCACGATGCGGCCTGACAGTGAGCAACTCCCAAAGCCGGGCATCGCGAGGTCTCGCAGGAAGCGAGCGCAGGAGCGGCGATCGTGCGGTGGCTGGCCCGGAGGAGAGGTGGCCATGCTGGAGCATCTCCGACTCCATCGCCGGTCACGGTTTAGATTTCTCTGGCAGAGCCTTGCTTTGCGAACACCAAAGCGACGTTTGCAACGTGGCTGGCCGGCGCGCAGCACATTCGCTGCCCTGGCCAGCTCCTAGCTGACTGTGAGAGCTCGCTTGCCATCCTGGAACGTCTCCAAGTTAAGCTCCAGCATCACCGTCGTCATCCACAGCCTGAGCACAACGAAAGCAAAGATCGAACGTAGCGGTCAGCTTGGCTTGGCTCAGGTCGGGTCGGCTCTGCGCGCGCGGGCGAGCGGCAGCGCGGCGCGCGGGCGGGCGGACACGGGCGCGGGCAGGCGCGGGTGCGGGCGCAGGCGCGGCGCAAGCGTAGGAGCGAGCGGGCAGCGCAGCGAGCGAGAGCGGCGGCATCAAGTCAAGGCCAGGATGGCGGACCAGGACCCCTTCGGCTTCGGCGAGGAGAGCCAGGGGGACATGTCCGGGTCGGTGGAGATGCAGGACCCGTTCCAGGAGAGCGAGGACGGGCAGGCGGGCATTGACGCCTTCGGCGAGACGGACGACGTGGATGATAACAACGTAAGTGCACATCAAAGAGCGACGCGCGCAGGTACCAGGTCAATCTCTGACAGGCTGGCTGACTCGCCGCGGACACCACAGGCCTTTGAGGAGTCGGAGGGCCCGACCGGCGACTACACGGACCTGGGGAGCAGCGACGCCTTCGACGCGACCGCCCACGATGACCCGATGATGCAGGAACAGGAGGAACAGCAGGTCATGGAGAGCGACCCGCAGAGCGACGCGCAGGACCCGCAGCAGGTGGACGACCCGCTGGACCAGATGGATGCGGCGCCGCAGCCGCAGATGGACGAGCAGGAGCAGTCTCCGGCGCTGGGCGCGCAGGACGGCGACGATGATGACGCCGCGCTGCAAACCTTCCAGCGCAAGTGGGAGGCTGAGCTCAGCGAAAAGGACAAGCGCAGTGTGGCGCAGCGCGAGGAGATGGCGCAGCAGGCGCAGCAGGAGCTCGAGCAGTTCAAGCGCGAGCGCGCTCAGAACCTCGAGTCCAAGCAGAAGGCCAACCGCCAGCAGGAGGCGCAGTTCCTCGAGGACATCGACGAGGCTCTCACCGCGGAGAACCCTTGGGAGCGCATCCTCAGCCTGGTAGACATCAACAAGGGCGGTAAGGACTCTGGCGAGCGCGACCTTACGCGCCTGCGCACCATCTTTGTCCAGCTCAAGAACGACCCGCCTAGCGATCAGACCAACTAAAGAGAGAGAGAGAGAGAGAGAGAGAGAGAGGAGAGAGGAAGAGCGAGAGCGACAAGGGACATGAGGCGACGGGGTGTGAGACACGCGAGAGTGAAGTGAGAGCGAGTGTGACCAACATACATACATGGGAACCAAAAGGTGTTGCGTGCCCTTTCTTCAGGGTCCCTGATCTGAGTCAGAATTGCCTCTAGTCTGTCTCATCTCATCTCGTCTCGTCTCGTCTCGTCTCGTCTCGTCCGGCCGCCAAGCCGCCGCCAGCCCTTGAACTCCCTCAATGTCTCTGTCTCTCTCTCTCGCTCTATCTGACTCGCGAAATTTAACTGCTGACTCACTGCCTGCAAAGTTGTCTTCCTGATTCATGGTTCTAACAAGCAGATCGACGTCTTCGCCGCGACGCGTTCCCCCCGAACGCCCCTTGAGTTCTGTCTGTTCCCGGCAATTGCGAGGGAGCCACTCTCGAGTCTCCGTGCGCACACGAGACCAGTGCACACGACAGCTCGCCCACGATACAAGTTAAAAATCTCAGCCGGGCATCGCACGCTGCGGCAAAGCATTCCGGTCGATCACAACGGCGTCACTGGCGCCGCGGGGAGCCCTCTCCGAGTCTCCTCTCGCATTACTCCTCCTCGGCGGCCTGCTGCTGCTGCTGCTGCTGCATTGCTGCCACCTCCTGCTGAAGCTTGCCGATCTCACCCTGCAGCTTTTCCTTGGCCTTTTCCTTCTCCACGTAGGCGTCATTCAACCGGTCGCTGCGTTCATCTCACTGTTAGCGCTCCATTTCGCGTCTCTTCGCCTCTCTCGCTCTCTCTCGCTCTCTCTCCGTCTCATTCGTGGCCCAACCTACATCTCGGACTGGAGACGGTCAAGGCGCTGCTTGACCATGGCCTTGGCATCGGGAAGGTCCACCTTGACGAGCACAGGCCCCATGGACTTGAAGACCTCGGAGTCTTCGTCGAGGATCTTGAGCTCCGCCTCAACGGCCTGGTTCTCCATGAGCTGCGCGCGCAGCTGCTCCGCCTGCTTGTTCAGCTGGCCCTGCTCGCCGTCGAGCGCCTCATACTGCTTGATGAGCCCCGAGCCGCGCTGCTCGATCGCCGCGGCGTCGCCCATGGCTGGCGTCTCGCGCCTCGCGGCCCTCTCCTTCCTCCCTAGCCCCAACCGCCGCCGCGCCGCCGCCTCCCAGCCGCCGGGCCGCCGCCGCGCGCGCACGGACCGCCGAGGGCGAGAGCGAGACCGTGGCCGCCGCCCCACGCAACGCCGCCGCGCCGCCGCCGAGCGGAGTCGCGCTGCCGGACGCGAGCCGAGCCGAGCCGGAGTCTGGACGCCGCGCCGCCGCCGACACGACGCGACGTTGGCGCGCCGCGGCCGCCCGCGCGCCCGACCCTAGTGCGCAACGCATTCCGCCGCCGGACCCTAGTGCGCAACGCGCGACCGCGGCCAGAGCCGGCCTCCCACTTCCCGCTCTCGCCTCCGCCGCTCGCGCGAAAAAATTCAAATTTCGAACGCGGGCGGGGGCGGCGCGGCGCGGCGCGGCGCGGCGCGGCCGGCGCGGCGCGGAGGCCTGGGCGGGCGGGCGGGCGCGCGGGCGCGCAGGCAGCGGGCAGCAGGAGGCAGGCGCCGCGGCCGCGCCCGGGCAAAGACGCGGGCCGCGGCGCGTGACGTGACGGCACGCGCGCGCGCGGGGCGCGGGGCCGGCCATGGAGGCAAAATGCCGGGCGAGGGCGTGAGCGCGACGCGGGGCCGGCATCGGGTGCTGGCCGCGCTGGTGCTGGCATGCTACGGTGTGGCGCGGGCCGCAGCGCAGTGCGACACGCGCGAGCCGGACGTGGTGCTGAATGACTGCCCGCTGGAGGAGCGCGTGCTGGGGGAGGACGATGCCATGGACCTCTTCTACGCGACCTACGCGTGGGAACTGCCCTTCGTGCGGCGAGACTCGGGCATCGTGGATGGGTCCTTCACCTACGTGGGCAAGGGATTCGGCCTCACGGAGGCTAGCGCCACGGCGCCCGGCCCGCTTCTGCGGGCCCCAAAGGGCGCGCACCTGCGGGTGGCGCTTCACAACGCGCTCGAGCCGTCCGCGAACGGCTTCCACGACGTCAATTTGCACACGCACGGCGTGCACGTGTCACCAGACGAGGATGACGTCACCTTCCGTATCGAGCCCGGCGAAGCCTACACCTACGACTACCACCTCCCCACGGACCACGCCGGCGGCACGCACTGGTATCACACGCACGTGCACTACCTGTCGGAGATAACCACGGCCGGCGGCGCGGCCGGCATGCTGGTCATCGACGACGCCGACGACGGCACGGAGATCCCGACTGCCATCCTCGACGCGCCCGAGATCCCCATGGTCATCCAGCACCTCCAGTTCGACAAGCTCAATGGGCTGGCCAACGGCTCACTCACCGCCGATCGCGGCGACGTCTACGACGACACTGTCTCCTTTGACTTCTCCGATCAGGGGCTCAGCACGCTCGCCGGCCTCAGCACGCTCGTCACGGACCTGTACATGGTGAGCGGCTTTTGGCGCCCACGCGTGCAGCAGGAGCAGGGCAAGTGGTATCGCTGGCGCCTCGTCAATGTCGCCTCCATCCAGGATCTCAAGCTCACGCTCTACGACGACGTGGACGGCGACGCGCAGTGCCGCGTCGTGCTCCTGGCCAAGGACGGCGTCTACATGCCCGACGGCCCGCGTTCCGTGGATTTCTTTGCCAACCAGACCGTGCACCTGCACCCGGCGAATCGCGCAGACCTCTTGGTGCGCTGCGACGGCTCCGTGGGCGCCGTGGCCGAGGTCTACGACAGCTTCAACCGCTTCACCGACGGCCTCGTGGACCTCTCCAAGCAGGACATCCCCAAGCACCACCTCATGTGGCGCGTCGAGGTCGTGGCGCCCACGTCGGCCGCCGCCGACCCAATCCCGCCGCGCTTCACCTTCAAGCCCTGCCTGCCCTTTTACAGCGAGGATCTGCGCGACTCGACGGCGGCCTTCAACGGTGGCGTCACCGCCGCACAGCGCGACGCCTTCGCGGCGACCGGCCTTGTGCGCCCCAACTACGAGATCCGGTGGAGCCGCAACAGCAAGGTCTTTTATGTCTCCGTGGAGCCAGACCGCATCAACGACGCCATCTTTCAGGGCTGGGGCTCCGCGGACGACCTCCCGCTCGAGCTGCGCAACATCACCATCATGGTGCGCGGCGCTGTGCAGGACTGGGTCATCACCGCGAACAGCCTAAATCACCCGCTCCACATCCACGTGAACCACTTCCAGCTGCTGCACGACATCGAGGATGGCACCGGGTATCACCGCCGCGGCGACTGGGTGGACACCGTGCGCCCGCGGTACCTGACCGAGATCGGCATCCGCTTCCGCCCGGACACCTTTGTGGGTCGCCTCGTCTTGCACTGCCACAACATCGATCATAGTGACTACGGCTCCATCGCGCAGGCCTGGATCATTGACGACCCGGACCAGACCGACCCGCGCGTCGCCTCGCGCACGCGCCCCTGGAGCGACGTCTGCTCTGCGCCCGTCGCGCTCGAGGCGCTCGAGGAGACTGTGCCGCCCACCACACCGCCGCCCACCACGGCGGCGCCCACGCCCTACCCGACGCGCCGGCCGCCCACGCCGCCTGTCGAGCTGCCCACGCCGCAGCCCACCACGCGGGCGCCGACGCGGGCGCCGACGCGCGCGCCAACGACGGGCGCGCCCACCAGAATGCCCACGACACGGGCGCCCACGAGGACGCCCTCGCAAGCGCCCACCACGTCAGCGCCCACCGTGCCGGCGGAGACCCGGGCGCCCACGAAGCGGCCCACCCCGTTCCCGACAAGGTATCCGACGGCGGCGCGCCCCGTCACGGACGCGCCGACGCCCATGCCCAGCAAGGCGCCCACGCGGCACCCCACGCGCGCGCCGACGCCCAAGCCGACGCTGCGGCCAACGCAGGCGCCATCCAGGGCGCCCACGCGTCGCCCGACGGGCAGCCCGGTGACCGGGGACCGCTGTGCGGTCATTGACGGTGCTGCCAACAGCACAGTGCAGGCGCAGAATGGGGTCGTCCTCCGCAGCGTGTGCCTGCCGCCCAACGAGACCGCGGCCGCCTGCTGGACGCGCGACTACGGCTCCTACCAGTCGCTGCACACGATTCAGGACACCATCGCCTGCGCAGAGCGCGACGCGGCGCGAACTGCGCTCGCCTACGTGGTGCCGCCCTTCGCGCTCATGCCCGGGACGCAGTACACCTACAAGCTCGAGCTGGGCGACCTCTTGTCCTACGTGGACGTGGCCGTGGCGGACGCGCCGCGCGTCGTGTCGACCGCGGTGCAGCCGGCGAGCGGCGCGGGCGCCCGGGACCCGTTCTCGCTCCAGGTGACGCTGGCAGGCGAGGCGAGTCAGGACGCGCGGGGTCCCTACGAGGTGCGCTTTAGCATCGCCTGGCAGCGCGAAGCCGACGTGGCGGCCGTCCACGTCCCGCTCGTGCCCTTTTCCGAATCGCTCCAGGTCTATGGCCTCGTCCTGCCCTTTACCTATGCTGCTGACCGGGGCGAGCCGGTCAAGCTTGTGGCGCACGTGCGAGGCGCCAGCGGTGCCGTATCCACGCCGGTGAGTCTGGCCGACGTAAGCCTGAGCGACGGGCAGTTCCCGTCCGCGTCCACGCTCAGCCGCGCCTGCTCACTCCTGGATACGCCGGTGCTCGCTTCGCGCGCGCGTCGCACGCTCGCGTGCGCCTCGCTGGCGGCCCGCGTTGCGGTCGCCGGCGCCGAGGACGACTCCGACGACGCTGCGAACCGTGCCGCGGCTCTCGCGGCGGCAGCCGACGTTGCCGCGCGTGTGGGCCGGCTGCTGGCCGACGCGGACGCTGCCGGCGCGGATCTGCTGGCGCTCGCCACCTACGTGCTGGCGGAGGCTGCAGCTCCAATCGCGCGGCTGCCCACGGCAGCCTTGGCCCGCCTCGAGGCCGCCTGGCTGGACGTTGTCGAGATGTGGACCGCGCGGGCAGTCGCGGTCGTCGCGGCGGCCTCGCCGCACCTCGTGGCGGCACCCCTGCCCGAGGCCGTCCTACCGCTGCTGTTGGATGCGCTCGCGAAGCTGGCCTCCATCTCGTCCACCTGCGTGCTGCGCGCGGAGAGCCTGGCGTTGCGTGGGCTCCTGGCCTCGTACTGGTTCGAGGGGCGGCCGCGGCTCTCCTTCAGGGCGGACGCTCTGCGGTGGGAGGCGGGCGCGGGCCGCGCGAGCTCCGTCACCGCCGGCGCCTTTGACATAAGTCCTTTGGGCAGTCTCTCATTGTACAGCGCGCTCTGGGCCGAGCCCGGCCACCTCTGCGCGGGCGCATCGAGCCAGGACGTGCTCTCGTCCCGCGTCATGGCGCTCGAGGTGGTGGCGCCGGCCGAGGCGGTCACCGTGCGCACGAACTTCACGCAGGCGAGCGCCGCGCGAGCCGGCCAGGGCCGGCGCTGCGGGCGCTGGTTCGAGGAGACCCAGAACTGGGACGGGGCCGGCTGCACGCTGACAGCCCTTGCCGAGGACGACCTGGTGGCGTGCACGTGCACGCTGGCGGCCGGTACGAGCCGTGCCTTTATGGGAGTTTTCGGAGAGATGACCATGCCAAACTTCCGCTGAGGCGTCGCCTGGACGGCCTGCCGCGCGTCCCTCTTGAGTTTGCTGGGGAGCAAAGAGGGGGGACAACGATTCGGACGGTGGAGTCTCGAAAGAAGATCGGCCTCACTGTGATGAGGTGAAATCACAGCAACACAAAACAACAAAACAACAACGTTCCACTTCTTATACACAGCTCTCACACATCGCATTCACGCACAGCACGTCGCACTCACAGATGCTGCTTGCACTCGCGCAAGCCGCCGGCGCACTTGAAGGCGAGCATGTGCGCAAAGGAAAAGGGGCGCTTGTTGTTCTTGGCGAGCTTCTGGGAGCGCTCGAGCAGCGCCTTGGCGTCCGCGAAGCGCTTCTGGCGGATGCGCACGGCGCCCAGCTCGTACATGGCCCAGGCCGGCGCGTAGGCATCGGTGGCCTCGAGCGCGGAGAGGAGCGCCGGGTCGGCCTCGCTGGTGCGCGCGAGCGGCGTCAGCGCGGCCTCAGCGGCGTCCAGGTCGCCGCTCAGAGCACTGATGTGGCCCTGCACAAGCGCGCAGGCGGCGAGCTCCTCAAGAGCAATGGGGTCGACGTCGGCTGGCACATTGAGGAGGTCGCGCGGCGCCTCCAGGCCAGTCTCGACGGCGATCGCGAGGACCTCATCGCGGCGCGACGCGAGCCAGCGCAGGTTCGCCTCGCGGTCCTTGCCGACAACGGGCGAGTAGCACTTGAGGTGGCCGAAGAGATAGAGAATCTCATAGCCGAGCAGGTGCTTGTGGCGGCGGCCGCGCAGCGCATTCTGCTTGAGCATGATGGAGCGGTCCATGCGGCCAAGGTCGACGCCCTCGCCCATGATGTCGATCAGACGCGAGGCGCGCGCGACGTCCGGCTCGGGCTTCATGGCGTGGCACGCCGAGAGCACGGCCGTGGCCAGCACCTTGGCGCCGAAGGTGCTCTCAGCGGCGACGAGCGGCTCCAGCAGCTCGATCGCGGCGGGGAACTCGAAGCAGACCATGTGCAGGGTGGCGCGATCGTACTGGATGCGGTACGCGTGGACGTCGGTGCGGCCGAGCGCCGCGATCTCCTCGACGACGCGCGGCGCGATCTCGTCGAGCAGGCTGATCGAGATGGCAAGCTCGCCGCGGCGCCGCTCAATGTGCGAGGCGACCAGCTTGGCCAGCACGGAGCGCGGGTCGCGCGCAAGCTCCCGCGTGATGGTGGCGTGCGCCGTGGCCATGTGCTCGCGGATGTCGTCGTTGTACTCCTGCTGTGAGAGCATGAGGTGGTGCAGCGAGAGCACGATGGTGCCGATGGTGCCCGGCTCGAACTCGTCGGAGCGCGCCGCCAAGGTGAGCTGCGCCAGGCCCGCATCGCGGTCTGACTGGAAGCCGATCACCGAGAAGACCTTTTGCAGAAAGGGCGGCAGGTTGCTCAGCATGAGCAAGAATACGCCGCGCACGAGCTGGGCGAACTGCGCCGTGTCGCCCTCCACGGGCTCCTGTGGCGCGTTGTGTGCAAGCAGCCACGCCGAGCGCAGCGCGAAGGCGCCTTTGATCTGCGAGTGCTTGCTGAAGAGGACAATGGCGCGGAAGATGTGCATGAGCGCCTGCATGCCCGTGCTGCGGCGCCACTCGGCCAACGCCGCGCGCGCCGGCTCGCTCAGCCGCTCGTACGCCGTGCCGCTCGTTCCGGTTGCCCACGGATGCGCGAAGCTGGACCGCCCGGGCAGGAACGAGAGCGAGCGGCCCGGGGACGCGAGCTCCGATAGCCGCTTCTGTGCCGCCGCGGCCGCCGCGTTGCACAGCTCCTCGGCGGCCGACAGCCGGTCCAGGCAGGCGTCTGACAGGTTCCTGTCGCCGGCCAGCACCTGTCGCAGCACATTCGACATGGCGTAACGCGCTGCGCAGCCGTATTGCTTGGTCACCAGGCCGGACGCCTCCAGCATCGCGTCGGCCGCGCGCATCTCGCCGGCCATGAGCAGGCGCGCCGCTTGGGCCTCGATCTCCTCCGGCGTCGACAACGTCGCAGCCTGCAAGCTCGGCGTCATCGTCGCGGTCGTGGGCGAGCCCTCGGGCGCGGCGTCTCCCAGGGCCGCCACCGCGTCGGCGGGCCCTGCCGGCTTCGCGACGCCCGCCTCGTTCGGCGCCATGGGCTCGTTCGTGCACGCGGCCGCCACGACCGTGCCGCTCGTGCTCTTCGCCGCTCTTCGCTCGCTCGCTCGCACGAACGCGACGCCCTGCGCAGCGCAACGCAGCGCAACGCAGCGCGGGCCAGGGCGGCCTGCGTCCTGAGCCCTCTCGCGCCGCACGCCGCAGGCGTGGCTCTCCGCGTTCAGGTTTGCCGGGCTCGGGCTCGACAGTCTCAGGCTTGGCCGCGGTCAGCGACGTGACGAGGGCGGCGCTCGAACAGCGAAGCGACGAGCACGACACAGCCTCCGGTGAGGGAGGGGGAGAGGAAGGCATGCCATGCCATGCAGGCCGGGTTCGTCGGCCAACCGGGCCAGCGACTGACCGTGAATGTTGTTCTGCGCAGCGCTTGGTTGACGTGAGTGACGGATGATCTATGTTAGTCTTCTGTGCGGCGGACGAACCCTTGCGGATAGGCACTGCAGGCAGTCAGGCAAGCAGGCAGGCCCGGCGCAGGGATGCAGGGATGGCGAATCCTCCTCGCTCTCTGCATCCTTCGGTCTGCTGTACAAGAGTGCGAGCAAGGAGAAGACTGACTATAAAGTGAGGGTATGACGGCGGCGCTGCGCCTCGCACAAATAGGAGCTGAGCAAAACACTTCCTAACGAACGAACCACAAAGGGACGAGCTGCGGCCGGTTGTCAGCTGGCTCTGACGTGCGATGCACTGGCAGGCACTGCAGTGTAGGCAGGTGTGCCTGCCTGGCCTGGACGCGCATGGCTGGCATCTTTTTCTTAGATGTCAGGCTGGGCCGGGGTGGTGCAGCCGCTGCGCTGGATGACGACGCGAGCGGCATAGTGGCCGCTGCGCACGCACTCGGCGAGCGGCATGCCGGCGGCGAGGCGGGCGAGAAAGCCGCCGACGAAGGCGTCGCCAGCACCGTTGGTGTCAACAAGAAGGTCGTGGTTGAGCTTGGGCACCGGGTAGAGGGTGACCTCGCCGTTGCAGGCGACGATGGTCGGGTTGGGGCCCTGGGAGAAGACGACGACACGAGGGCGCGCGCCGGAGACCTTCTCGAGGCAGCTGAGGCGCAGCGCGGCCTCGGAGAGGTCGCAGTCCCAGCCCTGCTTCTTGGCGAAGGTCTCGGCCTCGGTCTCGTTCGCGAAGACGAAGTCGGTGTAGGGGAGGATCTTGCTCATGGGCTCGGCGAAGAACTCGATGAGGAAGGGCGCCGAAAGGTTGATGGCAAAGGTCTTGGCGGACTCGGCGGCGTGCTTGGCCACGGCCATGAGCGTCTCCGGGCCCTCCGGGACGGTGAGGAAGAAGCTGGCAGCGTAGTAGATCTTGGCCTTGTTGATGACGGCCTGCACGGCGTCGCTCTCGGTGTGCGAGTGCTTGTAGCAGTTGGCGGCCTCGAGCTTGGTGCACATGGTGCGCTCCTTCTCCAGCACCAGCACGGCGCACACGCCGGTCGGCTTCTCGTCCGTCTCGAAGTAGTGCGGCGTCACGCCGGCATCCGAGCAGGCCTTCTTGAGCTGCTCCGCGAAGTCGTCCTTGCCGATGGCGCCCAAGAAGCCCGTGGCGCCGGCCGTCTGCGACATCCACTGCGCCACGCGGATGCTGTTCTGCGTCGCGCCGCCCGCCACGTACTCCACCTCATACTCCTTGACCAGCTCGTCGTACAGCGGCATGTGCTTCTCCTCCGCCAGCACCGCGTCGTTCGGCTTGAGACCGTACTTGTCCAGCACGTCCTGCTGCACGTGCGTCAGCACGTCCAGCAGCGGGTTGCCGATGCCCAGGATGCAGCCCTCCGCCAGCTCCACGGGCGCGCCCGGGCCCTCGTACGTCTTGGCCTCCACCATCTTTCCTCCTGCCTGCCTGTCTGCCTGTCTGCCTGTCTGCCACGCGACGCGACGCGAGGGCGAGAGGGGCGCGAGGGCGGGGGAGGGGCGCGCGGGGTCTCACACGCTCGCCAGCCGGCCGCCGCTGCTGCCGTGCGCGTCGGAAGGGCGCGAGATACGGGTCTGCGGCGCCCTCTCATTCGATCACATCATCGTCGCTGCATCCATGATGGCGTCACGAAGCGAGGCCGCGTCCGACGCGCGCGTCGCCGCCCGACCAGGCGGGCGAGCCCGAGGCAGCGTGGCGCAGCGCGGAGGAGCGGCGCGGAGGCCCCTCCGCGAGCGGCTCGCGAGCGGCTCGCGAGGCGGCTCGCGAGGCGGCGCGACGGGGAGGAGGCGGGCGGAGAGGACGCGCGGAGCGGAGCCGCGAGACCGTCGAGACGTGCGGCAGCGGAGTTTGACCGAATCTGCGCGCTATCCTGCGGATGCGTGGGCCTTTTCACAAGGGTGGGACACAGGGCGGGCTGTGGACGTTTTGCTCTGGCTTGGAGCGGCTTGGAGTGCTTGACGAGGGCGGATCCTCTTGGCATGATGATGGGAAAGTTTGCTCTTAACTTAGGTTAGATTGTTGCAACTTTACAAAAGTTGCTTGGCTGCGTGCTTGTTTCGTTTCGGGTTTTGCTGGATGAACTCCTGTTCAAAGTTTCCTTGGATCAGGCGTGCGCAAGGCGTGTGCTGCTTGCGGCCCGTGCTCGCTGACCTTGACCTGGACTGCAAAGCCACCCGCTACTAGCGGATGGTGTGTCTTTATGCCATGCGCCACTGCAGGCGTGTGCTGCTTGCGGCCCGTTCTCGCTGACCTTGACCTGACCTGCAAAGCCACCCGCTTGCGGATGGTGTGTCTTGATGTCTATGTCAAGCCGTCTTGAGGTCGTGGTTGTCCTTCTTGGAGAAGAGGTCGAAGCTGGTCTGCTCCGAGCTGCGGAGGAGATCCGCATAAACCGGGGTGCGGAGGAAGCGCTCCATAAAGGCGAAGAGATCATGGAGGGCAAAGGAGATGTCGATGAGGCTGTCGTTCAGGAGGGCGAGGTTGCACATGCGAAAGAGGTCGGCAGAGCCGAGGATGTTCTCCACAAAGACCGGATCGGCGTAGGCGCGCGCGAGAAAGTCCTGGAGGATCTCGATGAGGACGTGGGGCGTGGCGGCGACCGGGCGCAGCACGGGCATATTGTCGCGGCGGCCGGAGCCGAGGCGCGAGGCGACGGCCGCAAAGGCGGAGGTGAGCCAGCGGTTGATGGCGAAGATGTCGCGCGCTGTCTCGGGGCGCATGGCGACGATGGTGTTGCCCTGCGGGTCCCGCAGGTAAATGTAGATGCCGCCGAGGTGGTGCAGGCGCCAGAGCGACTGCCAGATGCGACGCGTGCTGGTGACGGCCTTGACGTAAAGCTCGTGCGGTGCGTCGAAGTTGATGCGCTGCATGCTCTCGAGCTCGGCGGATCGCAGCTGCGGCGTCATGTCGCCGAAGAGAGCGCGCGCGATGCGGTTCTCGAAGCTGGTGACATTGTCGAGCGCGCGGTGCATGTCGCCGGGCTGCTGGTAGCGCTGTGTGAGCGTCTGCTCGAAAAGCAAGATGAAATCCTGGTAGGCCTCGGCCAGGGAGTCACGGATGCGCGCGCGGCCGCTCGTGGGCCAGAGGCCGAGCGCCAGCACGAGCGCCATACAGGCGCCGACGGCGGACCAGGCGAGCACGAGGCCGCCCTGCTCCCAAATATCGACCTGGCGCGGATCAGTGCTCTCGACGAAGACGACCGAGAGACTGGCGATGGTGCGCAGCGCGGCGAAGCCGGCGTAGGCCGGGTTTGGCATGTACGTCTTGAGGTAGAGGTAGCCGACCAGGGAGACGATGGCCACCGCGTAGAGGACCCACTGGTGGCCCGGCTCGCTGCAGCCCCCAATGCAGGCGAGCTCCCAGCCGATGCCGATGATGACATAGCCGACGGCGAGACCAATGAGACGGTAGGCGGTGCGCTCCAGCACGAGGCCGGCGGTGGTCTTGGTGAGTGTGACTTGGAAGGTGAAGACGGCGTTGACCGCGGAGCTGGCGCTGTACCACTGGTAGCTGGACTCCAGCACGCCGGGCAGCACGAGGAGCATGGTGCCGAGCGCGAACTTGAGCGCGACCTTCCAGGTGAGGCTGGAAAAGAACTCGAGCGAGAACGTCTGCGCGCGAAGGAGCACGCCGTCGAGCGGCTTGTAAAAGGTCTCCCGGCTCGCGAGGGGTAGCGTGGTGAGAAACTTCTGCGGCAGCGGGAAGGTGAGCGACCACTCGCGCTGCAGCGCGCCGGCGCGTGTGCGGTTCTCGGCGGCCAGCTCGCGCCAGGCCGCTTCGTGCGACTTGACGAGCTTGAGCAGCACGAGGATGTAGGCGACGAGCTTGGTGCGCTTGAAGAAGACCTCGTGGTTGAGGCGCGCGCCTTCGGCGGCACGCGCCGCGTGGCCGCGCAGGTACCGCGTCATCCACGAGAGTGCCACGTCGTAGAGCTCCTGCGCGAGCTTGTCCAGGTAGGTTTGCTCGCGCGCCAGGAGCGCGAGCGAGGTGCGGCGCTCCTTGGAGTCGGCGCCAGAGGTCGGGCTCTCGCTGGCCAGCGCGGCGAGCCGGTGCGCGCCAATCTCCAGCAACAGGCTAATCTCCGTGATGAGGATGAGGATCTGCTGGCGCTCTTTGCGCTTCTTGGCCAGCTCGTCCGGGTCCAAGGTCTGCTCGTCGTGCGCCTCCCTGGCTCGAAAGGCGGCCTTCTCGCGCTCCAGCTCCGCCTCCGCGAATGCCGGGTCGGCGTTCAGCTCCTTGTAGCGGCGCTCGAGCTTGGAGAGGAGGTCAGTGGCCGCAGAGCGCGCGATGCGCGTCACGTCCAGCGATTGCTCAAAGCGGCCAATATACACCATCCCATCGCCCGTGCCGAGGAAGCGCGTCTCCAGGATGGCGGCGCCGATCCACTTTTGCGAGAGCGGGATGGTGGCCACCTCCTGGTCGCGCGCCTGCTCCAGCTTCTTGAGCATGTCGGCCGGCACGCCAATGTATTGGTACTGCGACGTCGGGTCAAGCGTGTGCGCCGCGACCAGATCGTACACGGGGCGCAGCCGCCGCAGCAGCTTGCCATACGAGCAGTAGCGGCTGTTGAGCGCCGACCGCGTTGGCGGCACAGCGCGCCACGGGAAGATGAGCATGGCGCCCACAAAGTGCAGCGCGAAGGGCAGCGCGATGCCAAAGGTCGACCCGTTCAGCAGCGCCAACCCGTCCATGAAGCCGCGGTTCTCGCTGTCCTCCAGCACGTTCAGCGTGCGCCACACGTTGATGTGCAGCACGCTGAAGGTGATGGAGCTCACCACCATGACCAGCGTGCTGTGGGCGTTCTCAACGCCCACCATGAGCGCTGGGATGAGCGCGAGCCCCATGAGGAAGAGGAAGCCGCCAATCGACCCGGTGGCCGCCACTAGAATGAGCACTAGCGAGGTCGCGTAAAAGTACGCCCAGCAGACCACGAAGGTGATAAATTGCTGCACCTCGACGCCCACACACGTGCCATCGAGCGGGCGCAGCGCGAGGATTACCACAAAAATGGGGATCAGGATACTCGTGCCCCTGGACACGGCGCGCACCTCGTCGAAGAACGGCAGCAGCAGCGCCACGGCCGAAACCAGAAAGTCGCGCAGGTTGATCTGCTGCAGCCGGCTCAGCCGGTGCTTTGCCTTGAGAGAGCTCGGCCGCAGCGCCTTGACTGTGGCGCCCGGCCGCGCCGCGGCATTGCTCACCGCCGTGGCGGCCGCCGTCATGGCGCCCTCCACCTTGACGTTCTTTCCTTCGTCCTCCCCATTCCCGCTTTCCCCGCCGCCGTACAGGGATCCATACAACGAGTCGCTCGCCGAGTACGGCTCCGCTGCCAGTGCCGCGCGCAGCGTCTTGCGCGCGTACAGGCTAACCTGGTCCAAGAAGTCCTCGTGGTCCACATTCGCCTCCAGGTCCACCAGGTCCTGCAGCTCCACCTCCGCCTCCTCTGCCAGCTCGCTCTCCAGCCGCCGCGCATCGCGGTCCTGCGACCAGTCCTGAAACAGCGCCGTCGCCGTCGTCATCCTGCCGGTCGCCAGCCCTGCAAGCAAGCAAGCTAGACCTAGCCAAGCGAGAGCTCTTGAGCTCTTGAGCTCTTGAGCTCTTGAGCTAGCTAGCTAGCTAGCTTCGTACACGTCGAGCACGACGACGACGACGACGACGACGACGAGCACGACGATGTGCACGACGACGAGCACCCTCGCCAGGCCAAGACCACGGGCGGAGCTCTGCAACGACGGGCAGGCCGCAGCAGGCTGCCGGCGAGAAGGGCACGTGCGGGGCGTCGAGCGCCGAGGCGCTGCGAGCAGGCTTGTGTGCCCTGGGAAGGCCTCCGGCTCGGCTGACGCGCCGCCGCCACCCGCTGCCGCCCGCCGCCGCTCGCTGCGCGCGAGACCTTCCACCGTAGCGGGCGCGAGCGGGCGCGAGCGGGCGCGGTCGCTGCTGCCCTGGCCGCGGCGCCGCCGCGCCGCCGCGCCGTGGTCGCGCGAGCGCGGCCTCGGGAGCAGGGATGCAATGATTTGAGAATGCCAGGATGCGCGCGGGCACGTGCGCGCGGGCGGCTTTCGCGCGGCGCGGCGCGGCGCGGCGCAGACTCCGCGGCCGCCGCGGTCTCTGCCGGGCGCTCGCGCTGCCAGCGCCAGCGCTCGCTCCCAGGAGGCCCGAGCGCGCCTGGCCGAAGCGCAAGGCTCCTCGTCAAGGCGACGCGACGCGACTCGGACGCGGCGCGTCAAGTCCCCTCAACTCCCAACCAGGCCCGTGGCCTCCAACTTGGAGTCCAGCAGCCTGCTGCGCGAGCCGCTGCGAGCCTCGTCGCTCGCCATTCTTGCCGAGCAAGACGACCCGGGTGACGGTTGCCGCTCAGCGCTGGCAGCCGCTGCCAGCGCCGAGCGGCGTCGATCGAGCATTGCATTGCAGTCAGGTACTGCGGCGCGAGATTCGCTTCTCTGCAGGCTGGATCGCACGAGGAGGTGGACCCGCCCCGCATGTAGGACGACGTCCTCGTCCTCCTGCCTGCCTGCCAGTCCGGGGCGGCACGAGGTCCGTGGCCATGGCCGCGGCCATGCTGATGCTGATGCTGATGCTGGTGCTGATGCTGATGCTGATGCTCTGATGCTGAGATGCTGATGCTGGTGCTTGGTAGACCGCAGGGCCCGGCCAGCGGCAGGCTACTGCCGCACCAGCGCTCACGCAGCCTGGCCGGCACCAGCCTGAGCTTGGCAGGGCTACAAGCCTACAACGGCCGAGGTCTGCACTTTGCCCGAGCAGCAAGCGTCGTGACGCATCACGACATAACTAGTTAACACAGCCTCCGACTTAAGCTTGCCTGAATCGAGCTCGCAAACGACGCTGCACGGCAGCTTCGTGCCGATGGTCGAACTAGCAGCTAGCGAGCTCGCTGTCAGACCGGCCGGCGGACTGTGTCGCCGCCGGACCGCGGTCCGCGTGTTCCGCGCTCGCCCCGGGTCGCCCGGTCGCGGCGAGCGAGCGCCAGGTGGTCCAGGTCGCCACCATTCAGCGAACCGCTGGGTTCATCTTCCCAGCGCCCAGCCTGAGCGCCTCCAGCCCTTGCAGTTGTCGAACGCGCCGCCGTGCTCGCCAGCTGGCAGGCTGGCAGAACGCTAGCCGCGCTCGCCCGCGGCGCCCGCGCTCGTCCACAGCCAGGTCGGCGCATTCATTGCAGCTTGCCTGCCTGCCTGCGTGCCAAAGGCTGGCGCTGGAGGGCTGCTTGTGCATCGCCGCGGCGGCCACGGCAGCGCAGCGCGCCACACGCTGCAAGCTCCGAGTCCGAGTCCTTCACCACAAAAAAGGAATCGAAAGGAATCGAAAGGAAGACGAAAGACGAAAGGCGAGGACCTCCAGCTCCACTCCAACCTGCCAGCGACGCGTCGAGCGCGAAACTGCGCTCCACCGCGTCAAGTCCCGCCCGCCAGCCGCCAGCGAGCGATCGATTGATTGCATTGTGACTGATTGATTCCTCGAACTCGCCGTCGCGCGGAACTCGACGGTACCGGTTCGTGGGACCGCGACCGAGAGCGAGTGTCCCGGCGCGCAGCGGTGGCGGCAAACCCGAAGCGGGCTTGGACGCGCGCTTGCGAAGGCGAAGGGCGCGCGCGCGCGCGGCGGCGGCGGCGGCGGCGGCGGCGGCGGCCCGGCGAGGCGCAAGCCGGCTCGCGGCGCCATGGCGGCCAGCGACACGCTGTACGAGGGCGAGGAGGATGCGCAGGAGAGGCTGGCGGAGTCGAGGCTGGCGGACGCCGTGGCGAGCGAGCGCGGCCAGCTGCTGGACATCAAGCAGGAGGAGGGGTCCACGGAGGAGTGGCTGGCCGCCGTGGACGCGTACACGAAGACCTGCTTGGAGGAGATGGCCGCCGCGGGCGAGACGCAGCCGGAGGAGCGGCCGGAGCGAGACGCGGGAAAGGGCGACCTGGAAAAGGGCGAGCGCGGGCTCGTGCACGCGGCAGGGCCGGCCGACCGGGCCAGGGCGCGGGGCGGCGGCTCGCGCGCCTCGTCCGGCAACAGCAGTAATGAGCGCGCCGGCCGGCTCGTGGCCGCGCAGTCGCGGTGCGGCCGGTGGCCGCTGCAAGAGCGCTGGCAAAAGATCATGTTTCGCAACGGACTGGTCGCCGCCATCGCGCTTATGCTGCCGTTCTTTGAGTACATCCAGACGCTGTCCAAGGGCACCTCGCTGCTCATCCCCATTTTTGTGGTGATTTTGGCGCTGCGCCCCATCCACTTCACGTGCGTGGGCCACGAGCTGCACGAGTATATAATGATCTGGCTGCTGTGGCCCTTCTTCTTCGCGTGGTCCATGGTCATGATCGTGGCGGTGCCGCACAGCGTGGCGGGCTACCTGATTCTGCTCGCGTTGTGCGTGCTAGTGTCCTTTCTAATCGGCATGTACAATCCGTCCGTCATGATGTCCATGCTGGCGCCGGTCATCACCTTCACCATCGTGCATGTGTCCGTCTTCAACGTGCTCAACTACGCGGACGTGGAGGACCCCTTCATGGAGGCCACGCTCTACGTGTGCGGCGCCAGCTTCGGCGTCGCCGCTGCCTTCACGGTGCACTTCCTCGGCTCGCTGCTCGTCTTCCCCTGGACGGCGGGGCCGCAGACGCGCGAGGCACTGCGCGACCGCTACATCGCGTACGCCACCCTGCTGCGCCGCTTGCGCCCGGTCTACGACCGCGTCGCCGTGCAGACGCTGGACCCGGGCGCCTCGCAGGGCGACGCGCGCATCCGGCCCGAGCTCGTCGAGCTGCTCGAAGAGGCGCGCTCGCAGGAAATCGAAACCATCCCGCTCGTGCAAAAGTGGGTCAACTCCGTCATTCTCGAAACGCGCTTCTTCTTCCGCGGCGACGGGATCCGCTACCTGCGCCGCTACGATGACTCGCTCGACATCATTCGTCACGCGCGCGCCGTGGCCGCCGACATCATCAACCACAAGGCCGACTACGCGCGCTCCCAGGACGGCCAAGTACAGCCTGAGCTGGAACGCCAGCTCAGCATTTTCCGCGCGCAAGACGGCATCGAGGACCTGCCGCCCGAGGACGCGGAGCGCAAGCAGCTGGAGCGCGAGCGAATCCCCGTGCTCATTACCAAGATGAACCTGCTGCTCGAGCTTGGCGCGCACCGCATGGCCCAGCTCGCCAGCGCCTCGGCATCCCCGATCGAAGACAGGGAGGTCAAGGATCAGGCGCTGCGGTTCCTGGCGCGCGAGCAGGACGCCCTGGACCGCATCGGTGCGGAGCTCGAGGACCTCGCGCTGACGTGGACCGAGCGGTACCTGCGCACGCACGCTGAGCGCGCCTTCGCGGACGACACGCCAGACAAGGCCTTCTTCCGGCGCACCCTGCTCATCAGCTACGTGCTGGTGCTGCTCAAGATCTCCAAGGCACAGGCCAAGGTGGTGGCGCGCTTCGCCGCGGAGGCTTACGACCCGGCCGCCGTCAAGCAGGAGTGGGCTCTCTCTTTCCCCTTCCACGATTCCATCATCCCCAACCTGCACGCGACGAGCACGTCGCGGTTCTACAAGCCGTTCGCGTCGCGGGCCGCGGCGCTCGCGTACCATGTGCCGCGCTTCTTCGCCGGGGAGGAGTGGAAGCTCAGTTTCAAGTTCGCCTTTGGATCCGCCATTCTCGTCATGCCAGGCATGCTCCCGTCGTCGCAAGGCTTCTTCTCCACGGCGCTCCTGTACAACATTGTCTTTTCGTACGCCGTTGTTTTGTGGCGCCACCAGACCGGCCTCGTTATCGAGCGCGTCTTCCACCGCGTCGTCGGCATCGGCATCGGCTCCGTCCTCGTGGGGATCGCGTGGAGCCTGGCCTGTATTAACGGGTGTACGGACCCAAACCGCAAGTGGATCATCTACGTCGTGGAGCTCGCGCTGCTGGCCTTCTACTTGTGGTTCAAGACCAAGTTCCCGCAGCACGGCTACATGATCTACGCGGCGATTCGCTCCATGGTAAGCATCTCGCCCGAATTCGTCACGCTCGAGGATCCGGCGCAGACCAATTTTTACGTGCTGGGCGCCTACGTGCTGGGCTGGTCCGCGGTCGGCGCCTTGAGCGCGCTCATCATGTCGCTCTGCCTTTGGCCCACGAGCGGCCGCCAGGTCGTGCGCAGCTCGCTCTCGCGTGCCTACCATGACTTCATCATCATCACTGAGCAGGTTCTCAATGACCGCTACAAGCAACCGCTCAACGACACCGACATGCTGCCGCACGTCTCGGCCTACGAGCACAACGTCGGCCGCGCGCTCTACCTGGAGACCGGCGTCAAGCTGCATGCGGCACGCTACGAGACCCTCTCCAAGATAAATTTTGACGCGCCGCTTGACCTCTACGTGCAGGCCGTCAATGCGTCGCAGCGCATCTGGCAGGCGCTCTGGAAGCTCAACCACCTCGGTACGCTGCACCCGTTCTGCAATGAGACCACGCGCAACATGTCGCCGCGGACCGCGCACGCCTTCTCGGCGGCAAACCGTTGGCTCACCACTGCCTTTGCGCTCGTGGCGGCACAGCTGCGGGACCCAAGCCGCGACTCGGGTCCGGTGCTGCGTCCTATCGCTGCCTCGCCGCCGCTCATGCGCGAGCTGCTGCACGACACCGTCAAGCGCGCCTACCGCGACGAGACCTTCCTCGAGCACGTGGTGTCCTCGCGCAACCTCTCGCTCATGCTGAGCCTACCTCTGCTCGCGGACTGCCTCAATGACATCTCGCTCGCGCTTGACGACGTACACCAGTTCTTGGACGCCTTTTTGCGCCAGCCCGTCTACAGCGACGATCTGCGCGCCTCTGAGACCTCCTCCAACATGCTCTACAGCAGCGGCAGCAGCAGCAGCAAGCACGTTTGAGACGCCACGACGGAACGAGTCACAGCGCGAAAGCGACAAGCAAGAGGCGAGTGATGGCAACGTTGTTGCTTCCGCCGCTGATTGACATCGTCAGACACAGTGATTGACAGCGTCAGACACAGACCTGGCCGCAACAGTTTCCCCCTGATGAAGATTTGCTCCTGTCGAAAGAATGTTTTGGCGGTGGACGTCTGGCTGCTTCTGCGACGCTTTTGCTCTTCTGCCGGCGCGCCACCCACGCACCGTACCTCGCAAGATGACCGTCTTCGGCGGCGCTGGTGGGCGGCCCGGGCCCCGCGGTCCAGCACAGTTGTTACCGACGTTCATGAGTCAGGGGTCGCACAGCGGGGAGGGACGCATAGAGTATGTCCCCGGCGCGGGAGGCCAGCGAGGGCGCCAGGCAGCTCGCACGCCAGCTGCTGCGCCTCTAATAGCAAACTACCAGCCAGCTGAGTCACAGACTGGCCGTCACTGGCAGACCGACGGGCTTCAAGTTGTCTCCTGGCCGGCTTAGCTCAGCTCAAGCTCAGCAAGCTCACCTAGAGCGCGAAGAGCGAGAGACAGTCAGCTCAGCTCAGCTCAGTGAGACGGCATGAGGGGCCTGCTGCCACCAGCCAGCCACCATGGCCACAGACAGTAGGCGCGGTACGACATCGACAGCGGCGACGCCGCGCAAAGCTCGAACCGGGCGTTTGCACCCGCTTCTCTGCATCTGCATCTCTGTATTTGCATCGGCGTGTTCGCGTCCAAATGGCGCAGGGCGATGTGCCCTTGCTGGTGGGCGCCGAAGAGGAGGAGTGTGCCTCGAGGCTGGCCGAGTCGAGGCTAGCGGAGGCCGTGGAGACAGAGGAGGGCCAGCTGCTGGACCTGAAGAAGGCGGAGGGATCCACGGAAGAATGGCTCGCCAAGGTCGACGCGTACGCAAGGACGTGCTTGCTCGAGGTCGCCCCGACGAGCAAACAGGCAGCGCGGGAGGTCCCGCAAGAGAACGAGCAAGGAGAGAAAGACCTAGAATCCGGGGCCGCTCGAGCGCGCGCGTCCACCTCTGGAACGGCTGGCCGCCTCACGGCGCCGCGCAGCTGGTGGTCCCACAACATGCCGCGTTGGCAAAAGATTATGTTTCGCAACGCTGTCACTGCTTCTGTCGCGCTACTGCTGCCATTCTTCGAGGACATCCTGACGCTGGCCAAGGGCACAGCGCTTCTCATTCCCATCTTCGCGGTCATGTTGTCATTGCTGCCCATGCACTTCACCTGCTTGGGCCACGAGCTCAATCGATACTTCCAAATCTGGCTGATCTGGCCGTTCTTCTTCGCGTGGTCCATGATCATGATCGTGGCGGCGCCGCACAGCGTGGCGGGCTTTTTGATTCTGCTAGCCTTTGGTATCCTGGTGGCCTTCTTGATCGCGATGTACAATCCGTCAGTTATGGTCACCATGCTGGGACCGGTCATCACGTTGACTATCGTGCACGTGAACGTCTTCCAGACGCTCAACTACAGGGAATCAGAGGACCCCTTCATGGAGGCCACGCTCATCATCTGCGGTGCCAGCTTTGGCCTCGGTGCCGCCTTCACGCTGCACTTTATCACCTCAATGCTCATCTTCCCGTGGACCGCCGAGCCGCAGGCACGCAAGGCTCTGCGCGAACGCTACATCGCCTACGCCACGCTGCTGCGACGCATGCGCCCCGTGTACGAACGCGTCGCCGTGCAAACGCTGGACCCGAACGCCTTGCAGCAGGGCGACGAGCGCATTCAGCTCGACCTCGTTCGGCAGCTCGAGGAGGCACGTTCGCAAGAGCTTGCGTCGATCGCGCCTCTGCAGCGGTGGGTGAGCGCGGCCATCCTCGAAACGCGATTTTCCTTCCGCGGCGACGGGATCCGGTACCTGCGCCGCTACGATGACTCGCTCGACATGGTGCGCCACGCGCGCGCCGTGGCCGCCGATATCATCAACCACAAGGCGGACTACGCGCAGCCCGACGGCGGCCAGGAGCAGCCTGAGCTTGAGCGCCAGCTCGGTATTTTCCGCGCGCAGGATGGCATCGAGGACACGGGCTCCGAGGACACCGAGCGCAAGCAGCTGGAGCGCGAGCGCATTCCCACGCTCATCACCAAGATGAACCTGCTGCTCGAACTTGGCGCGCACCGCATGGCCCAGCTCGCCAGCGCCTCGGCGTCCCCGGACGAAGACAGGGAGGTCAAGGACGAGGCGCTGCGCCTCCTGGCGCGCGAGCAGGACGCCCTGGACCGCATTGGTGCGGAGCTCGAGGACCTCGCGCTGACGTGGACCGAGCGGTACCTGCGCACGCACGCTGAGCGCGCCTTCGCAGACGACACGCCGGACAAGGCCTTCTTCCGGCGCACCGTGCTCATCAGCTACGTGATGGTGCTGCTCAAGATCTCCAAGGCGCAAGCCAGGGTAGTGGCGCGCTTCGCCGCGGAGGCTTACGACCCGGCCGACGTCAAGAAGGAGTGGAGTCTCACTTTCCCCTTTCCCGATTCCATCATCCCCAACGTGCACGCGACGAGCGCGTCGCGGTTCTACAAGCCTTTCTCGTCGTGGGCCGCGGCGTTCGCGTACCACGTGCCGCGTTTCTTCGCCGGGGACGAGTGGAAACTGAGTTTCAAATTCGCGTTCGGGTCGACAGTTCTCATCCTTCCTGGCCTGCTTCCGTCCTCGCACGCCTACTTCAGCATGGAGCTCCTGTACAACATCGCCTTCTCGTATGACGTTGTGATGTGGCGTCACCAGACCGGCCTCGTTCTCGAGCGAGCAGTGCAGCGCGTGGTCGGCATTGGCATCGGCTCTGTCCTCGTGGGCATCTCGTGGAGCCTCGCATGTATCAATGGCTGCACGGACCCGAACCGCAGGTGGATCGTCTTCGCTATGGAGCTGGCCCTCCTGGGGCTCTACCTGTGGTTTAAGACCAAGGTTCCGGCGCATGGCTATATTGGCTACGCGGCGATTCGCTCCATGGCGAGCGTCTCGCCAAACTTCGTTACGCTCGCGGACCCTGCACAGACCAACTTTTACGTCCTGGGCGCCTATGTGCTGGCCTGGTCCGCGGTCGGCGTCTGTAGCGGCATAGTCATGTCTACCTGCCTTTGGCCCGCGAGCGGCCGCCAGGTCGTGCGCCGCTCGCTCTCGCGCGCCTATCACGACTTCATCCTCATCACCGAGCAGGTCCAGCACGACCGCTACGATCAGTCTGCCGACGATTCCGACATGCAGCCGCACGTCTCGGCCTACGAGCACAACGTTGGCCGTGCGCTCTACCTCGAGATCGGCGCGAAACTGCAGGCGGCACGCCTCGAGACCGCATCGCGGATGAACTTCGATGCGCCGCTCGACCTCTACGTGCAGGCCGTCAACGCGTCGCAGCGCATCTGGCAAGCGCTCTGGAAGCTCAACCACCTCGGCACGCTCCATCCGTTCTACAACGAGACCACGCGCAACATGTCGCCGCGGACCGCGCACGCCTTCTCGGCGGCAAACCGTTGGCTCACCACAGCCTTCGCGCTCGTGGCGGCGCAACTGCGTGACCCAAGTCGCGACTCGGGCCCCGTGTTGCGTCCCATTGCTGCCTCGCCGTCGCTCATGCGCGAGCTGCTGCATGACGTGGTCAGGCGTGCCTATCGCGACGATGTGTTTATGGAGCACGTGATGGCGTCGCGCGACCTCTCGCTCATGCTGAGCCTGCCCTTGCTGGCGGAGTGCTTGCGAGATATATCATTTGCGCTCGATGACGTGCAAAAATTCCTGGACGTGTATTTGCGCCAGCCCGTGTACAGCGACACGCTGCGGCTGGCCGAGAGCAAGTCAACGACGCTGTACAAGAGCCTTTGATTCACAAAAGAAAAAACAAATCACGATGACTATCGATTGCGCCAGCCCGTGTACAGCGACACGCTGCGGCTGGCCGAGAGCAAGTCACCGACGCTGTACAAGAGCCTTTGATTCACAAAAGAAAAAAACAAATCACGATGATTCTCTGCTGGGGCGACCCGCCAGCAAAGCAACCCTCAGTCGCTGTTATCTTAAGTTAGCGAAGTTAGTAGCTAGTTCGGTCAAAGAGGGCGAGCGAGGCCTTCTCGGCGTCACGCAGGCCCTCAGAGTAGACTGGGTCGCGCAGGTAGGCGTCAAGGAACTCGTAGACGTCGTCAAGAGCATGGGAGATCTCCTGCAGGCAGCTGGCGAGAACCGGGAGGTCGACCATGAGCGCGAGATCGCCGCAGGAAACAATATGGTCCATGAAGCGGTCGTCCTCGTAGGCACGGCTGATGAGGTCATGCATGAGCCTGTCAAGGAGGTCAGGCGAGGCGGCGAGCGGACGCAGCACGGGACTCGAGTCGCGCGCCGGCGTCTGCAGCTGCGCGGAGACGAGCGCAAAGGTGGTGGAGAGCCAGCGGTTGGCGGCCGCAAAGACGTGTGCGGTGCGTGGCGACATGGTGCGGGCCGGGCGGCCGTTCTCGTCGCGCAGGTAGGCGTAGGAACTAAGGTGATTAAGACGCCAGAG
Organism: Thraustochytrium sp. TN22; assembly: GCA_013306675.1. Taxonomy (NCBI): domain Eukaryota; class Bigyra; order Thraustochytrida; family Thraustochytriidae; genus Thraustochytrium; species Thraustochytrium sp. TN22. The sequence goes on along the minus strand of JABLUY010000327.1, from coordinate 6,558 downwards.
CGACTGCCACACCTGCTGCGAGCTCTTGACGGCCTTGACGTAGAGCGGGAAAGGCGCGTCAAAGTTCATGCGCTGCAAAGACTCGAGCTGCGCTGACCGGAGCTGCATCCCGGTCTCCACAAAGAGCGCGTTGCCGACCTTGTGCTCGTAAGCGGAGACGTGCGGGAGGACGGAACGCACGTCGACGGCTTGCTCGTGGCGGTCCTTCATGACCTGCTCGGAGATGAGCACAAAATCGTGGAACGAGGTGGCCAGCGTTTCGCGCAAGGTATCACGACCGGTCTTGGGCCAGAGAAATAGCGTAAGAGCGAGTGCGCCAAAGGCACCCACAGCGGTGGCCGCGACGACATAGCCGCCCTGGTGCCAAATGTCCCACGTGGACGGGTCCTCGAGGCGCACGAAGCGGGTCGACATACTGGCAAGCGTACGCATGAAAGAGAAGCCGACGTATCCCCACGTCGGGTACTTGCTCTTGAACCACAGGTAGATGAACATAAAAAACACCTCGAAACCCCAGATGATCCACTTGCGGTTTGGATCTGTGCACCCATTCACGCAGGAGAGCTCCCAAATGGCGCCCATGAAGATCACACCGATGCAGATACCCAGAATGCGATGCGCCACGCGCTCCATGACAAAGCCCGTGTTGGCCTTGAAGAGCGTCACGATGAAGGTGAAGACCGCCGTGAGGCCCTCAACGTTCGAATAAGTCTGATAGGAGGAGGGCAGCATGGCCGGCAGCACGAGCAGCGTCGTCCCCAGCGTGAATTTGAAGCTCATCTTCCACTCGAAGCTGGAGAAGAAGAGGCGGAGCCGGTGCTCGATGCGCCCCGCAAGGGTTGGCAGCGGCTTGTAGAACTTGCTCGTCCCCGTCGGGTGAAGTGTCGGCACGATGCTGGCGTGGAAAGGAAAGGACATGGCCCACTCGCGCGCGGCGGCCGCCTCCCTATCGCTTTGAGTGCCCTCGGCGACGAAGCTCGCAACGACCTGCTCCTGCGCGCGAATAAGCTTGAGCAGCACGAGCACGTAGCTGATGGTCTTGGCCCGCTTGAAGAAGGGCGTACTGTCGGCACCCGGCTCAAAGGCGGCGCGCGCGTTACGCCGCAGGTAGCGAGCGGTCCAGCTAAGCGCCAGACTCTCGAGCTCTGCCCCGAGCCGCTCGAGCGCCTCCTGCTCGCGGCCCAGGCACCGCAGCATGTCGGACTTGAGCTGCTGGTCGCAGCGTGGGGACCACGTGCTGGACCCGGCAAGCTGCGCCAAGCGGTGCGCGCCAAGCTCCAGCAGCAGGTTCACCTTGGAGATGAGCATGGGGATGCGTTCCCTTTCCAATCGAATGCGCGCGGCCTCCTCCTCGGACACATACTTGTGCCCGCTGTCCTGCTTACGGAAGGCAGCGCGATGCTTCTCCATCACACTCATGGCGGCGGGCTGGCTCTCATCATCATCCCCGTCGAGACACTTGGCGGGCTCGGAGAGTGGCGTGTCGTCAAAGTCCGGGCGGCTGCTGATGAGCATGTCCGCGGCGGCGCGCGCGTGACGCGTGAGGTCGAGCGTATCCTCGTGGCGGCGCAGGAGCTTGAGGCCTTCGCCGCGGCGCGAAAAGCGCGTCTCCAGAAGGGCTGCGTTCACGTTGCGCTGTGAGAGCGGGATGGTGGCCACCTCTTGCGCGCGGGCTTCCGCGACGAGGTCGATAAGAGCGCCGCTGATGGGCGCCAAGCCAGACCCGGCCTCAGGGTGCAGCGTGTGGTGCGCTATACGGTCGTACACGGGCCGCATGCGCCGCAGCATAGTGGCGTAGGCGCTATAGCGCGCGCGCAGCGAGTGGTTTGCCGCCGGCTGCGCGCGCCACGGGAAGATGAGCAGCGCACCAACCAAGTGAAGCGAGAAGGCGAAAGCCAGGCCAAAGGTGGCACCGCCCAGCGCAAGCAGCGTCTCGGTGAATGGGTCCTCCGTCTCGTTGAAGTTGTAGACCTGGTAAATTGTCATGTGAATGATGCTGTACGTGATGAGCGGGCCGAGCATCGTCATGAGCGCCGACGGATAGAACATCCCGATCGCCATTCCGGGCAGCATGCCAAGAGCCAGCAGGAAGAGGTAGCCCGTGATGTTGTGCGGCGACGCCTGCACAATGATGATGGACCACACCACGAAGGGCGGCCACAGCACCAGCACCAGCATAAATTGCTGCGCCTCGTGGCCCAGAGAGGTCAGAAACACGGGCCGCAGCGCCAGGATGAGCGCCAGAATCGGCAGCAGCAGTGACGTATTGTACGTGAGCGTCTGAATCTTCTCGAAAAAGGGCATTGCCAGCGCCACCGTCGCTACCACCGCGTTGCGAATCATGATCTTTGTCGTCAGCGTCAGCGTCGGCGGGAAGCAGCACCGCCACCGCCGCCGCTCGCTCAGCTTCGACTCTTCTTTGCTGGCTGGCGCGGGCAACGGCGGCTGCGCGCCCTTCTCCAGGTCCGCCGTGCCGGGCGCCGCCATCTCGCGGAGCGACTCGAGCGCGTACTTATCCACGGCCTCCATCCACTTGTCGTCCTCATCGTCGCCGGACGTCGCCAGCTCCGTCTGCTTTAGCAGCTGCAGCTGTTCGCTCTCCTCCTCCACGACCTCCTCCAGCTTGCTCTCCTCGCGCTGGTCCTTCTGCTCCTCCGCCCAGTCCTGGAACAGCGCGCTCGACATCTTGGCGGCGCCGCGCTCTGCCTAGCTCAGCACGGCGCCCTAGGCCTGCACGACGCCGCCGTCCTGCTGCGGCTCGCCGTCCGGCGCGTCGCCGCCCGCGCAGGCCGGCGTCGCGGCGCCTCGGCGCCTGGTCCCGAGCCGCGAGCCTCCAGCTCTCCTCGCCCGCCCGCTGGCTGGTCTGCGCCGCGCGAGGCTGCGCCGCCGCCGAGCCGCGCCGGCCCTGGTCGCCAGGCCTCGCAGTGCGCCTGCGCTGCTGCGCCGACGCCGCCGCCAGCCTCCTCCACCGGGTTCTGCGCGGACTCGGGCTCGGCGGCGGCGCGGAGGCGGCGCTCGGCTAAACCTGCCAACCTATCGACCTCGCCCGCCCTCGCCCGCCGGGTTTGCATTGCTTGCGCAACCTTCTTCAAGTTGCTGCACAGTGCACAGCACTGCAGCGCAGCACCGGCGCTCTGACTTGACTGACTGTGAGTTGACTCGGACATGGACAGAGCCTCGGCCCCGCACGTGCAGGCGTGCGAGTTTTCAGCGGTGGCCTTGAACCGGCCGCGATGCGATGCGTCATTGTATCATTTTGATGGTCCTGAGCATCGTCACCGGCACTGCGCTGCGCGCGGCGGCGCCGGATGCGTTTGTCGTTTGTGACTTTGCCGCAGAGGGCTGGCAGGCGCTGAAGGCTCGGGAGGATCATCTGGCAGGCAGAGCGTGGCCTGACGAGGACGCGGAGCGGGAGGCCGGCGAGCTGAGACGGGAGCGTGGAGCTCGGTGGTGGGACGGCGAGCTTGAGCGAGGAGGGGAGAGCGCGGGAGGGCTCGGCGGGGAGGACGCCGGGGCAGGACTCGGGGAAAGGTGCAGCGGAGAGGTCAGCGTCAGACGTTCTTACGGTTGGCGGCGGCTTCAGGGCTGGGGGCGTTGCCCGTCTGCAGCAGTGGAGAGCCGGCTTTGCCTGCTGGCTACTAGAGCTAGCTCGAGCCTCGTTGTCGATTGGCGACGAGTCAGTCCCAGTCAGAGGACGGAGACGCGGGCGAAAGACGACAAGAGGGAAGCATGAAGGTGGAGAGGTCCGTCGACTCGGCGGTGAGGCCGCAACTACTAAAAGTCTGAGACGTGGTAAACGCTACCGCCTCCTCCGTCCGCCCACGGGCACCCACGGGCGCAGCGAGTGAGTGCTCAGCGCTGACTCGGTATTCGGCGGTTGGCCTCGTTTTTTGGCTCGCATTGCTCAACCTTTCGACGCGGATGCCCGTCTCTCATCGCCACCGTCCCCGGGTCACGCTCACTGGAAACCACTCATGATATCACAGTGACGTCGCAAGCGGAGGACCGTGACCGTGACTGAGGACTGCAGGTTTGGCAACAGTAGCAAGCTGTGATAGGTCCCTCGTGCAAACGACGATCGAGACGATCGAGACGATCGCGACAACCGCATCCTTCGCAGAAGCTCTCGTCCCGAAGGCGCTCACGCAACCGACGCTCAAATCGCGTCGACACTCGTATACTCGTATCTGATCCTTTGCGAGGCTGCGCAGCTTGCGTCGGCCTCTTCGGTCGCGCAGCTGAGCTGCATCCAAAAGTATCGAACAAAAGCACGACAGCAGCACCGACGCGCACTCGCCCTCCTCGCCTCTGGCGTGGCGTCCAGGAACCGACCGAGTGCAAGGAAAAGGAAGCGATCACTCCAACCAGGGTAGCTTTTTAAGATCACTGGGGCGCGCCGGAACGAGACTCCACTTGAAGAGCTGGTCCAGACTGCACTGGTATGCCACCGACCGACTGCCCGCGTGCCGCTTTTGCTCACCGCAAAGACGCATTCGCCAGCGCGACGCACCCGCCGGCGCGGCGAGCGCCATGCTACTTTCGCGGGAGACTAAAGTCAAGGACAAAGGCAGCGTGAGCGAGGGCTCCTTGGGGGACGTCTTTCGCGGCCTCCTCAGTAGAAATCCGTGACACCCGTGCGGCTCTCTCAGCGTCGCCAAACATCGGCGACGAGGCCACGGAGCCCTTGAGCTCGTCAGCGAAAGTCGCGACGGCACCAAGAGGGAACGCATGATGCATGATGCCGCTTTTGTGAAACGACCAGAGGCGCCGCAGAGCACGTCATCTTGCCCAAGACGCACGGGGCCAAATCATTTCTCCACACCATCGCCGACGCCGCCAGACACCAAATCTCCATCGTCAGCCGAGCGCGACCCGCCGTTGCAATTCATGCGACCTCGTCCAGGTCCTCGTCAAACTCCTTGCCGACAAGCCACTGCATGCGTGCTTGGTCTCTGGCCCGACCTCCTTTGCGCCGAGTACACGCCTCCTTCCTCAGACGGCCACTTCTACAGCAACCTCAACGCTGAATTCAACACGTGCCCACCCTTTCTCGACATGGACAACAGCAGCGGTAGCACCAGCCTGTTTCTGGCCGCTAGGCTGGTGCAGCGCATCGCCGACGTCTGCCAGGAGACAATGGACGTGGGTGCCACCAACTTTCGCAGCTTCCTGTCGGGCAAGTGGCTCCCCAGAATCAACGTACACACGGTGGCCATCGACATCGGCGTTTTGAGTGCGGCTTGAAGCCGTCCATGAAGGAGGAACGCACCAGCCCCCCCCCCCCCCCGCTCATCGCGGAGCGGTCGTGCTGGTGGAAGTGGGGCAGTGGGCGCGTGCCCCTCGTCATGCGCGATGACCATTGGGCTTCATCGCGCGAGGAGGTCGTCGGCCAGCCGCCGGTCCAGGGCATGCACGTCGATGGGCGCGTGGTCCACAACGCAGTCGGAGATGCCCACGGAGAAGAATCCCTCCATGTCAAATTTGGCGGTGGCGGCCGGCCATCTGCATGAGGTGGATGAAGCGGCCAGCTGCCTCGTGGCCCGCGCGCAGGAGGATCTGGTGGATGGCGCCGTCGTCCCCCGTCGCAATAATGCGCTTGTCCATGATGCCGTGCAAGACGCGGTTGTTGATGAGCAGGAGGTCATCGTTGGGCGCGTAGCGCGCCAGCAGCACGCCCAGGCTGTCGTCCTCGAAGGCATACGTCAGCACGCGGTTGCCGTCTGAAAAAAAACCGTGCGCAAGCAGCGGCAACCAAACAGGGCACCGCCAAGTCTGCATCGCTGGGGGCAAGGCCCCTGACGCGCAGCACCGCATGTAGTCGTGCTCCGACAGGAAGGCCTTAGACAGCAGGCTGCAGCCGAGCGGCGAATGCAGCTGAAGAGAGCGGTGGACGCCCAGTTGCACGCCTTGGTGGTGCTGGAGAGCAAGTGACTACACCCTGCTCTCCTGGTCCTGCGGCACGTGGAGGTTGACCTCGTCGCCATCGCAGTCGCGGTTCAGGGTGAAGAGCAAGGCGTCGTTGAGCCGGAAGATGTTGCCGTCCCTCGAAGGTGCGCACGCCGCACGGAGCATGCGAGCATGCTGCCTTGCTTGTATGCCGAATGAAATGAGGCTTCTGCAAGAAATCAGCCATGTTGCCGACTCGCGTTGTCGTCGAAGGTGGGCGATGCAAGACCCGGGCCAACCATAAAGATTCACAATCACCGAATCACTCGATCGCATGAAGCACATGGACCATCCCGCTCCAGTCCCCCAACACAACAAGGTCCCCGACCTGAAGTGAAGCGAACACCTCGGCGTCAGTGGTGAAACCTACACCATCGCTCAGCTTCACATGTGTGCCACCTTCCACTGCCGCTGGAAACGGGGTGGTCCAACGAAAGCTCAGAAGCTCACTGGAATCCAGCGCCTCGCCCGTCGCCGCGTTCCAGATCCGCACCGAACCGTCTCTAGAGCTGGACACGATGCGATTTCCTTGCACCGCGACGCTCCGAACCCAGTCCGAGTGGCCCTCCAGCACATGCTCCAGCTCGCCCGTCGCCGCGTTCCAGATTCGCA
>JABLUY010000326.1:0-32984 GCA_013306675.1 Thraustochytrium sp. TN22 | reverse complement strand
ACGCCGCGCGCTAAGTTATGCTTTCTGCCCGCGCGCGAGATTCTGCCGCGCCACCTCGGAGGTGCATGATTGCAAGGCGGCCAGGCAGGCAGGCAGGCAGGCTGGCGGCGGCGGAGGCGCGCGCGGTGGCAGAACTCGTACGCGCGCGGCAAGGGCGCGGCGCGGGCGCGGCGGCGGAGGAGGCAGCGGCGGCGGAGGCAGCGGCGGCGGCGAGATGGCGCCCGCGGCGCAGGCGGCGACGCAGCGCAAGGTGGCGAGCGGCGGCGGCGCGGCGGTCAAGGACGCCGGCGCGCGGAGCGACCCGACCAAGGTGGAGACGGTGGAGATCAACGGCAGGTCGTACAGCAAGGCGACGCCCAGGCCGCGCGACGGGACGACGGACTATGACATCATCTTTGGCGACCATGGCCTGCAGGAGCAGCTGGACCGCGAGGACTCCATCTGGACGCTCACGCATGAGCCGCATGCGCCGCGGCGCATGGAGATGATCAAGGAGATCGGCAAGGATGTGCAGAAGCTGCAGGGCTACGAGCCGCTCACCAAGTACATCGTCTTCGTCATGGTCGTGGCGCAGACCGCCATGGGCTACTACCTGCGCGAGGAGGCGCTCTGGGGCGGCACGCTCAAGTTCTGGCTCATCTCCTACTTCTTCGGCGCCGTCATGGCGCAGGCGCTGTTTTTGGCGGCCCACGAGATTAGCCACAACCTCGCGGCCAAGACGCTCAACGCCAACCGCTTCCTCGGCATGTTCACCAACTGGCCGCTTGTGCTGCCGTTCTTCATCGCCTTTAAGGAGTACCACAACCTGCACCGTGAGTTTGGCCCACCGAGGCGGAGAAGAAGTAGAAAAGAGAGAGAGAGAGAGAGAGAGAGAGAGAGAGAGAAAAGGAGAAAGACTGACAAAAGTGTTTTGATGGCACCGCGTGCACGCAGACAAGTACCAGGGCTCGGAGCTCGACGAGGACCTGCCGTCGCCCTTCGAGATCCGCCTGTGCCAGACCACGCTGGGCAAGTGGTTCTGGCAGTTCAACCAGGTCTGGGCGTACGCGCTGCGTCCCGTCATCCAGAACCCGCTGCCGATGAACCGGTGGCTCTTGGCCAACGCCGTGAGCCAGATCCTGTTCTGCTCCGCCATCGTGTACTTCATCGGCTGGGGCCCCATCTTCTACTTTCTGCTCTCGGACCACTTCGCCGGCTCCATCCACCCCATCGCCGCGCACCACATCGCCGAGCACTACGTCTTTGCTGGTGAGCACGAGACCGGCAGCTACTATGGCCCGCTCAACTGGCTCACCTGGAACGTCGGCATGCACGACCCGCACCACGACTTCCCCAACGTGCCTTGGTCCAGGCTGCCGGCGCTCCGCCGCCTCGGCGACAAGTGGTACTCCAAGATCCCGTACCACAAGAGCTGGACCGGCGTGCTCTGGAAGTTCCTCACGGACCCGTCCATCACGCTCAACAACCGCGTGCGCCGTCACCACGCCGACAAGCCCAAGGTGGAGTAAGCGAGTTCGCTCTGCTTCCCAAAGAGCTATCCAGCCGAGCTATCCAGCCTCGCTGCGAACATGCAAAACGTCCTTCGAAGCCAAAGCACGAGCGACCACCCTAGCCTCTACGAACGCGGCTGTGATGTGAAGTGTTTCCTTCTTGCCATCCTAGCTAGGCCTAGCCTAGCTGAGTTAGAGCTTGCCTTACATTCATTCATCCAAGCACGGAAAACCAGATTCTTATTTCCATGACGAGACTCGGAGGTCCTGGGGCGGCGAAAGCCTGGTCGCACTGACAGCGGCGCGACTGGCAAGAGATGCCACGGTCAGTCCCCGGGCGAGTCCTCCTGCCGCCCACAGAAGCCTGCAGTGCCGACTGTGCGACTGGCGCGGGCACTGCACTGCGCCCACGCCCTCGTCCGCCACCACTGGCAGCCAGCACAGGCTGCGCTCAGCGCTCGGCAGGCAGGCAGGCTGCCTGGCAGGCAGGCTGGCTGGCTGGCTGGCTGGCTGGCTGGAGAGCCGCGCCCCGACCCCGGCCGCAGCCCGCGGCGCCGGGCCTGCGCAGCGCCGGCGTGCGACTCGACGGGCGGCGGCCACAGCACAAGTGACACTTGGCAGTACCCTGGCCACCACGGGTACTTTGCAAGCGATGACAACGCGCGACAACGCCACCTGCCACTGGCGCTAATTGATCGTCGAAAACCTGGCTGCCGGTGGCGGCCGTGCTCTGGCTGCTGCGCTCAGGCTGTCCTTGAAAGAACAAGGCAAGCAAGCAAGCAAGACTGAGCCCTGGCCTAACTAGTGCTCCTGCCAGGCACTGGCGCGGGCCACCTCCGCCTCTGCGGCCTCCGAGTCCAAGGACCCTCCAACTTCTCCAAGTCTGGCAGCCTGCACGCGCGGCGTCGGTCGACCGTCGCGGCGGCGGCGGCGTCCGGGCCCCGACTCTGGCGGTCTCCGGCCAGCCGGGCGGATGATCTCTGCAGTGGCTTGCTCAGCCTGCGGCCAGCCAGCTCGCCTACTAGTAGCTGCACGGCGACCTAGCTAGCGGCCGCGTGGTTCAAGCGCGACGAGGTTGAGCCACTCTCTGACAGTCTCAGGCTGCAGCGCGGCGCGCGCGGACTCTCTTGGTAAGTTGGCCGGCGCCGGCTGCCTGCCGGCCTGCGTGCGTGCCGCCTGCCGGCGTCATGGCGGCCGTGGCCGGGGCTGCAGCATCGCTGCGCCGGGCGAACTCGACCTTGAGCTCGGCCCCGAACTCGTACATGGACAACTCCGTGGCGACCTGGTGCCAGTCATCATCGATGTCACTGTGGCAGTGGCACACAGTGCCAGAGACTGCAGTGCCAGACGCGGAGCGCGGCGAGGAAATCCTCGGCCAGCCGCGGCGTGGCGCGGCGCCGCGGCGCCGTGAGCCCGGCCGCGCCCAGGCAGCAGGCAGAGTCGGCGCGCCGGAGCGCGACGCGCGGCAGCGGCGGCGCGGCGCGCGGCGCGGCGGCGCGGAGTGCCCCCCCCCTCCCCTCCCCGCGTCAGCGCGCGGACGCGGCGGCGCGGCGGCGCGGCGAGGCGGGATCCGGCGGCATCCGGCATCGCGGCACGCGACAGGCGGCGCCGGCCACGCACCAGCTAGCTAGCCCCCCTCCCTCCCGGCGCGGCGCGGCGCGGGCGCGGCGGCGCGGCGCGGCGCGCGCGTGAGGCCGCGAGGCCGCGGAGGCGCGGCAGGCACGCCGCGCGCGGCCGAGCGGAGCGCGCCCCCGCGCACGCGCGCGCGCGCCAGGGCGGCGAGCGCCGGAGACAGGCCGGGTACGCCCACACGAGCAGCGCCCCGCCGCGCCACCCGGACGGACCGCTGTACGGCCGCGAGGCGAGGCGAGGGCGCGGCGCGGCGGCGGGCGGCGGCGCGGCGCGGGGCGCGGACCGGGCGCGGCGGCGGGGCATGCTAGGCATGGAGCCTGGCGCCATGGCGAGCGCCGAGCTGCACATGCAGCTGCAGCAGCAGCAGCAGCAGCAGCAGCAGCAGCAGCACCTGCAGCACCAGCACGCCCAGCAGCTCGGCATGCAGTTCCAGCCGCACGTGCAGCAGCATATGCAGCAGAGCGCGCAGCACCAACAGCAGCATCAGCAACAGCAGCATCAACGACATCAGTTCCAGCTGCACCAGCTGCACCAGCAGCAGCTCCAGCAGCAGCAGCTCCAGCAGCAGCAGCAGCAACAGCAGCAGCAGCAACAACAACAAGAGCAGCTTCCGCAGCAGCCGGACCAGCCTCGAAACCCAAAGCAAAAGTCCAAGGCCAAGTCCAAGACGCAACGGAGACAGACCCGGACAACTGCGTCGCCATCAAGGTCAAAACTCTCGGCCAACAAGCAAGCTACCTTCCAGCCTGACGCGGACCAGGGACCGCAGTTCTCGTCCGAACAGCAGCAACTGCAGCAGTTGCAACAGCAGCAGCACCAGCAGCACCAGCAGATGATGCAGCAGCACCTGCTTCAACATCGCCAGGTCGGTATGTCTCACCTTTCCGGCGACTCAAGCCTTCCACAAGACGAATCCCTTTCAGTCGCCGATACGCTCGCCGAAATGAACACCGCGACGCAGCCGCCCAGGAGGCTTGCGAAGCAGTCTGCTTCTTTTTCCAACGTGGACATGAACACCGACGACGAAGGCGAACCCGCCCCCAAGCGCCTCGCCACCCAGCAACAGCAGCGCTTGCAGCAGCAACAACAACAAGAGCAACAGCAACAGCATCTGCAGCGTCTGCATCTCCAGCAACAACAGCAACTGCAACACAACCAGCAGCAGCAGCAGCAACAGCAGCAGCAACAGCAACAGCAACAGCAACAGCAACGACAACAACACGAACAGCAACAGCAGCTTCAGCAGCTGCAACAACAGCAGCTCGAGCAGCTTCAGCAGCAGCAGTTCCTCCAGCAGCCAGCGCCGCCACAGCAAAGTCAGCCGCAGCAGCCGCCCCAACGACAATCCCAGCAGTCACGCTCCAAGTCGCTAAAGAAGCGTGGCCGGTCGGAGCCTGTGAAACAAGCGCCTCGCGCTCGCAACACCCGTGCGCTGGCCACACCCTCGGAGGTGGCGACCGCGGTTCCTCCGCAGGCCAGACTCCAGCCGTGGGGAAACTCCTCGTCGTCCTCTCCGACGTCTGCGTCCTCGTCCGCATCTTCCCCTCGCTCTGCGGCTTTGTCAGCATCGCCGCCTTTGGATGCCTTTCTACAGCAGTACCCATCCGCCGTGCAACAAGCCGTAACGGAGACGCTGCAGGCAATGGGCAGCGCGTGCGCCAACCCCAAGGTCCTCGAGGCGGTGATCATGGCCTCGAGCAAGGTCTATCAGGCGTGCTCTGGCCACTCGTCGCGCCGCCCACTCGCAAGAGCTGCCTCTTCACACGCCTCGGTCCAGTCGGCGCCTGCACAGCAGCAGCACCATCACAATAGTTTCTTGCCCCAGTTGCCACCGACACCACCACGGCAACAACCTGGCCTGGATGACGACCACCAGCAGCAGCAGCAGCAGCATTATCTGGCTCAGCAGCAGCAGCAGCAGCAGCAGCAGATTCTGGATGTCTCCCAACGCGAGCGGCACGCGCAGCAGCAGCAGCAGCAGCAGCAGCAGGAGGAGGAGCAAGAGCTGCAACTGCAGCAGCAGCAGCAACAACAACAACAACAACGACAACTGCAACTGCAACAACTGCAGCAGCAGCAGCAGCAGCAGCATGCTCAGGATGCTGCGCAGTCGTCTCCATCGCAGCACTCGCAACCTTCAAATGCTCCGGATGCACCATCGAACTCCTTTCTCATGACGCTGCTGTCGTCGCCCAAGGCCATGCCGGGTTCGCTTCCAGCGTCCAAGTCCAACAACATGCAGCCGTTCCAGCTCGGGTCGAACCAGCCGTTCAACAACTTTCCCATCAGGAACAACGGTGGTCACCCGCGGCAGCAGCAGCAGCGGTCGAATCTGCAGACGCATTCCTCGGCTGCGAGCGTGCCGAACCCGCGATCGTCGCACGCGTACACGCTAGCGCGCGCCGAGAGCGACTCCAAGGTGAACAGCAGCAGCAGCGGCGGCGGCAGCGGCGGCAGCAGCAACAACAACAACAATAACTCGCTCGCGGGCAGCATTAACAATAGCCGGCTGCAGAGCGCTTGGACTGCGCCGCCGCAACCGAGCATCACGACGAGCAGTGCCATGGGCCGCGTGTTGAGGACAGCTTCGGGTGATGCGAGCCTGAAGATGGCCGGCAACAATGGCGGCGGTCCGGGCATGCTCGATAGCCTGCACGCGCAGCAGCAGCAGCAGCAGCAGCAGCAGCAGCAGCAGCAGCAGCAACAGCCGCCTTCGGCCGCAGTGGCGTCGAGTCTGAACCAGCAGCGGTCGTCGCCGTCCGGGACGTCGTTCTCGAGCGTGTCGACCGCACCGGCCAATACTGCGATGGAGCCAGCGTCTGCCGAGCCGCTGTCGCCTGTCATGGACGCGAGCTCGGACGCGACGTCGTCGTTCGCCGGCTCGCGCGAGTCGAGCCTGTTGCCGACGCCGACAGTGTCAGAGGCGAATCGCATCCGCGAGTCCAGCAAGCCGCGCATGGGCGCCAAGTGGACGGCGGCGCAAGACGCCGCCCTGCGGCGCGCCGTGGACAAGCACAACGCCTCGGGCTGGAAGGCCATCGCCGAGCTCGTGCCGGGGCGTGACCACGTGCAGTGCCTGCAGCGTTGGAAGAAGGTGCTCCGGCCCGGCCTCGTCAAGGGTCCGTGGACGCCAGACGAGGACCAGCTGCTGCTGCGGCTCATCGACGAGGACCCCACCATGCACTGGGGCAACATCGCCAACAAGATTCCCGGTCGCACGCCCAAGCAGTGCCGCGAGCGCTGGAGCCTCAACCTCGACCCGAGCATCAACCACGAGCCTTTCTCCACCGAGGAGGACGCCTTGCTGTTGCGATTGCACGAGCAGATGGGCAGCCGCTGGGCCGAAATCAAGTGCCAGTTTGAGCGCCGCACGGAGAACGCTGTAAAGACGCGGTTCAAGTCGCTCATGCGCGCCCGAGCGCGCCAGTGGACCCCGGAGCAGGACCGCAAACTCAAAGAGCTTGCCGCCCTGCACAACCAGGACTGGGACTCCATTACCAAGGCGCTCGACGCTCTGGGCGAGATGCGCTCCAAGAACATTTTGCGCAGCCGCTTCAAGTACCTGTCGCATCTGCCGCCCAACACCTTCGCGCAGCCCGTCACGCCCCCGCTCAGCACCAAGAAGCGCAACACGGCGCCCTAACGTGCGAAGGAGCGTGCCAGCCGGAGGGGGGCCAGGCCACACTCGAAGATGTCTTTTCATTTCCTCTCAGCCCAGCCGGTTTTCCCTCCAACCCTCCCTTAGATCGATCCGGACGCCTGACTGATGATGTTTCTATCTCTATCTATATTTCGTACATGAGCGGAGGCCGCGCCTCAAACAATGGGCGCCTCTGGAGCACGCGGCGCGTCCGTAAAGCCGAGCCGCGCCTCGAAGGCGTCCGTGACGGCATCGCGACGCTCGATCGAGACCGAGTCCGGCAGGGCCTCGACAAAGGCCTCGCGCACCTCGGCGATAAAGTAGTCACGCAGCGAGGCATCGCCTTCGCCGCAGGCGGTGCTCAGAAACGCCTCCAGCGCGTCGGTGAGAACCTCGATGGAGCCGGTCGTCAGCTCGTCCTGCACCATGGCCTCGCCCACAACCTGGAAACACGCCTCGCGCAGCGTGCCCGAGGTGTAGGTGAAGGAGAGGTCGAGCCACTCCCAGACGTTGTCACGGTCGATTAGCCCACGGTCCGTGAGGCAGGCCGCGGCCCAGTCCCGAAGCCCCGGCAGAAGGTAAGCGCTGCCGATGTCCAGCACGGCAATGAGGTCGGCGCGCGCGCGCAGAGGCGCGGGCGCGCCCTTGCCCTTGTCACCGTCCGGCCACAGAACATCCTCGCACCCCGGGCCGCCCGTGTAGAGAAACATGAGCGCGCAGTGCAGCACCGGCGCCGGGTAGGCCTCGGAGACGCTGGGGTCGCGAAACATGGCGCGCGTGCGCTCCTTGAGCAGGTTGGCCAGGTAGCTGCAGCGCAAGAACACGATGCACTCGTGCACGCTGAAACGCTGGTCGCCGCACACGAGCGTGTGCTCGGCGAGGTGCGACTGCAGCACAAAGCCGCGGCCGAGGTCCGCGGCCAGGGTCACGCCAACAGGGCACAGCTTCTGCAGCACCTTGTCGACATTGCGTCCGCGATCGCGTTTCGCCTGCGAGGGCAGGCGCGGCACGTGCCTGAGCAGGACCAGCTCGACGCGGACGGCGCGCACGAGCTTGCGCAGGCCCACGGCCTCGCAGAGCGCCATGAAATCGTCCGCCACCGAGCACTTGCACTCGAGCACGTCCGTGTAGATGAAGCGCAAGAGCACGGCGAAGGCCGCGGCGCTGGCGGTCTCCGAGACGCGCACGGTGCGCTGGCCGGCCCAGGCGCCGCGCGGGCGCAGCTTGCGCGCGAAGTGCGGCACGCGGGCGGCCAGCACGAAGCGGTGGCAGGCGAACTCGGTCTCGGCCTCGCCGCCGGCCGCCTCGCCCACGCGCACAGAGAGGTCCGCGAAGCGGCCCTCCGCCTGCAGTCTGGCGACGTCCTTGCCGAGCGGCGACAGCACGTACGTCCTGCGCTGCGAGTAGCGCAGCAGCAGGTCGCGGATCCTCTGGTTGAGCGCGCCGTACAGGCACCTGTCGCCGTCGAAGGTGTCCTCCGCGCACGAGGCGCCGTGCTCCAGCAGGAACTCGCACACCTCGTAGTGGCCCGCCATGCACGCGTAGAAGAGCGGCGTCGCGTCGAAGTGCCTCGCGTTCACCCTTGCCGGGTCGCTCGTCACGATGGCGCGCACGCGGTCCAGGAAGCCCGCCTTGGCCGCCACGAAGATGTCGTCCGTCGTGCGCATCCACGCCGACTCCGCGTGCCACGCCGCCGCGGCCGCGGCCGCCGCCCCTCGCTCCATCCCGCCGCCAGCGCCGCCAGCGCCGCCAACGCCGCCAACGCCGCGCAGCCGCGCTCCGCGTTTGCCTCCCGCCTGCGCCTCCTCGCCGCCATCATCAGCCGCGCGCTCGCCGCCATCCCGGCCTCCGAGGCCTGCCGCGGCGCCGCCGCGCCGCGCGCGGCCGGGCCGCGCGGGGCGGGCGCGCGGGGCGTGCGCGCGGGGCGGGCGCGCGGGGCGGGCGCCGTCCGAGCGCGCGCGGGGCGGACGCAGCGCCGCGGAGAGCGGCGCGGATAGCGGCGCGCGCGCGGACAGAGCGCGCCATGCGCCGCCATCGGCGGGTCCGAGCCCGCGGCGGCGCCGTCTCTGGCGGCGGCGGCGGCGGCGGCGGGCGCGGCAGAGCGCGATCGCTGCGCCCGCTGCGCCCTGCGCCCGGCCCGAGCGCGAGCGCGAGGCCGAGCTGGCCGAGGCCGAGCCCGCCGGCGCCTGGCGCTCGAGGGTCCGCGCAGCAGAACCGGAACCGCAAGCGCGCAAGCGGGCGAGCGAGCGGCGAGGCGGAGTCGCGGCGGGCACGCGAGCGCGCGCGGGGAGGCGGCGAGGCGGCGAGGCGAGCGAGGCGCGGCAGGATGGGGCAGCACATGGGCAAGGTGCTGGTGGCCAACGGCGTGCTCGACGTGGCCACGCTGCTCGTGCCGGCGCTGGGCAAGACGGTGGTGGATATCTACACGCCGCTGCAGGGCGCGACGGGCGTCGGGAAGCAGGCCTACGAGGAGTGCCTGCGCGCCACGGGCCACGTGCTGGCGCTGCACGGCGTCATCCGCATCATGGCCGGCCTCAACATGGAGATGAAGCTCTCGCGGCAGCTCGCCGTTCTGTCGTACGTCCTCGAGAACCTCTACTTCCTCGGCCCCCTCCTCAACGGCACGACCACGCACGACAAGTCCAAGATTTACCCGATCCTGGTGCTCACCACGCTTGGCGTCTGCGGCACGCTCAGCTACAAGCAGGGCAAGTGAAAGGACAGGCAAACCGCGCGAGGAACGAACGCAAGGAGGAATTGAGGTCGAAACAAGTCAAAATCTTCTTCTAGCAACATACTTTTCTTGACCTGCTGCGAACAAAGAAAGGCCAATGAATGCCGCGCCTGCGCTACCCACGTAACATGGCACATGCACCGAGCGAACGAGGGGGGTGGTTGGGGGGGGGGGAGGGAGAGCGAGCATGCGAATTGAGCTGCTCAAAAGCATGCCAATTTGAACGAAACGGATCGAGTTGCTCGTTCACCTGCTCGTGAACTTGTACATCGATACGAATCGATTTCACGTTGCTCGCTCAATCGAGAATCGACTTGCTTGCAACCCGACGCAATTCGGTTCGATTTGCACGATCTCTCACCTGCTCGTTCATCCACCTCGGCGACTGAATTGGGAAGACCGCGGAAGGAAGCACCGCTCGCGCACAGAAGAAGGTCGATTGCGCCGCTCGGACGGGGATGGCGCCGCTCGGACGGCGCACGCTTGAACTCGGACAACACCTCAGCAACTCTTCTTCACTCCTCTGATGGGGGATGCGGTGGACGGGTGGGCAGCGAGAGCGAGAGCTTGGGCAGGCCATCGTTGTCGGCCGATACGATCTCATCTTGACCATCCTCGCCATCGACGTTGGCCACCGCAGCGCTATTGCTGGCGCTGGCGTCCGGACCGTCGTGATCGCGGTCGGCGTCGGGACCGTCGTGATCGCGGTCGGCGTCGGGACCGTCGTGATCGCGGTCGGCGTCGGGACCGTCGTGATCGCGATCGGCGTCGGGACCGTCGTGATCGCGATCGGCGCCCACGCCATCGCGATCGTGATCGGCGCCCACGCCATCGCAATCGTGACCGTCGCCCACGTCGTCGTCGTTGCCGTCGAGTGGCGCCGCACGGTCCGCGAGCGAGTCGCCGCCACTGACGGTGCTAAAGGCGAAGGACGCCTCATACTTGCGCACCTTCCAGGACTTGGGCGGGATATCCGGTTGCTCGCAATCCTCGTCCTCCTCGGTAGAGGCGGCGGCGCCCTCCCCCCTGGAGGCGGCGCCCTCCTCCCGGCCGGCATCCCGGTCGATGGAAAAGGCCTCGGGCGAGCGCAGACTGGCCGGGCGAGGGGGCAGTGGCGGGCGCGGCGAAGCGTTAGGGTCCGAGAGCGGTGGCGGCAGCGCCGGGCGCGGCGGCAGGGGAACAGGCGACTCCGAGTGCGCGGCGCGGGGCATGACAATACCGGCATCCGCGGCGACGTAAAAGAGCGAGCTCTTGACGTCCTCAACAGAACAGCGAACCTGGAGCGTGAGACGCTCGATGCTGGCGGTCGGGATGACCAGGCGCGTTTCGCTGGCGCTCGGATGGCGCTGTAGATACTTGCGCGCGTCGAGTGAGGAAGACACGCGCTGCAACATGCTGCGATGGATCTCGTCGAGGATCTCTAGCGGGAAGCGCATCCCGCCGTCCCGCAGCTCGGCGTCCTCCAGGCCACGGAGGCTGCCGGCCGACGCGGGCTCCAGTGCCTGAAGCCAGGGGTGCTCGAGGAGCGCGTCGGCCGACGGGCGGTCCTCTGGCTCAAAGCGCAGGCACTCAGCCATGAAGTTGATGAACTCCTCGGAAAAGGTGACTGAGGTCTCGTAGGGCGCCTGGAAAAGACTGGGCGGCTTGAAGCGCAAGCGGGGCGGCACGCGCAGCGGCATGTGTTTGGCAAAGGCCTTGAGCAGGTCGGGCACGACGAGATCGCCGCTGCGGCCGCTGCGCAACATGTACCAGAACGGGTGGTGGCCAATCGCGAGCGTGAGCATCGTCATGGCCAGACTCCAAATGTCGGAAGCGCGCGTGCCCGCGAGGCCCTGGAGCTGCTCAGGGGAGGCAAAGGCCAGCGTCGACGTGACGAAGCCGTCCGGGTCGTACTTGCGGTGCCAGTCGCCGTCGAGCCCGTAACCGCCGAGCTTGGCCTCGCCGTTGAGGTTGAGGAGCAGGTTGGACGGCTTGACAGCGCCGTGCGCGCGGCCCAGGCGGTGCAGGAAGCTGAGCGCACGCAGCGCGCGGCGTGCCACGCGCGCGAGCGCCGCCTCCTGGCAGAGCGCCTGCGGCGCCACCTCGAGGTCGGGCCGGTCGCCGAAGCGCGCCAGCAGGTCGTCGTGCTCCACGTCCTCCTCGAGCAGCATAGCGCGCGAGTCCTCGCTAACAAAGCCGGCCTCGGAGCTGTACATGGATACAGAGTTTCCAATCGTGGAGTCTGGCTGCTCTCGCCGCACGGACGACGCGCGGTGCGGCGTCATCGCCTCGGAGGCGCGCTCAAAACCAGACCGCATGGCCAGCTCCTCCTCCGTGTACGGTGGGCAAAAGCTGGACATGAGCATGTCCTGCATGCTGCCGCCGTCCATGTACTCGAAGAGCACCGCGACGCGCTGCTTCGTGGCGTCAAAGTAGCAGCCGAACATGTTGACGAGCTCCGGGCAATCAGCCAGCTCGCGCCGCGCGAGGCGCGCATCGCTGGCGGATACAAAGCGGTCGCGCATGCTCCCAGGGCGGCCCAGATCCAGCACCCCCTGCCACTGCTGCAGCACGTGCTCGACTGCGAGCGACCCCATCTCATGACCATCCACGGGGAAATCCTTCACGGCCACGATCGAGAGCGTCGGCAGGTGCACGGCCGCGCTGCACACGTGGTGCGGGCTCCAGCGCTCCACGTCCACCAGATTGGCAAATTTGACCACCGCCAGCTTGTCGGTCTCAAAGCATGCGCCGTCCACGGCCGTCAACACGCTCACCGGGCTGGATGGCGCAGACACGGGCGCTACGGCGCTGTGCGCAGACCGCTCGCTCGCGTACTTGGCATCCTCCGGGTCCTCCGTCGCGCGCCAGGAGAGTGCGGCCTGAGGGCGGTCGCCGCGGCGGGCGTCGCCCTCGTCGTCCTCGTCCTCGTCGCTCCCGACGCGGTGCGCGCCGCCGGCCTCGTCCGCGTCGCTGCTGTCCGGCTCGCGGTCCATTGCCGGGTGCGTGCGCGCCCCGTCCTCGCCTTCGCCGCCGCTCAAGGAGGCGCTGTCGCCGTTGGCAATCGAGGCGCTCCTCTCCGAGAGTGTGTCGAGCTGGTCCTCAAAGACGATGGCAAAATTTGGCCCGCCCTGGAGCAGCGGGTTGTCGCCGCGCGACTTTTTCATGGTCTGTGCCATGGTGCGAATGACCGGCTCGTTGCACTGCAATACGTAGCGAAAGTGCAGTTCCGCCATGGCGCAGAGACGCTGCGGGGCAAACGCCGCGCCCCCAGGCGCGTTCTCAGCCATGGCGCTCAACAGAAAGACCTCGGGCACGTCGATGCGCTCAAAGATCCACGAGGGCACGGTTGCCTCCTCACCCTGCAAGGCCCCGTTCGGGCTCGACAGGGCGCTTGGGCTAAACGTCCCGGTGCCGAGGCCAGGCGGCGAGGTGAGCGGGCCAACCGGCGCCGTCGCTGGGCTGGTCAGCGAGCCTGCAGTTCCCGACGTGGGCGTGCCAGCCTCGTAGCTCTCGCGAGTAAAGTAGTCCACGAAGACGTTGTTGCAGGCGATTTCGCCGCGCATGTAGTCGTCCTTGTCAAGGTCGAGAGAGAAGCGTAGCAGGCCGAGGTCCTGGTCCATGCGCTTGGAGCGCACGATGCAGCGCACGAAGCGCGTCTGCGAGTGCTCCCAGACGGCGGCCGGAGAACCGGGCTGCAGCAGGTTCATGTCCTCGTTTGAGGAGAAGCGCGGGCGACGCGAGCGCGCGGAGCGCGCGTCCGTGTTCACCAGACGGTCGAGCTCCACGATGAGCTGACGCAGGCCCGGCCGGAAGCGCGCGTCGGCGGCCCAACAGCGCTCGATGATGCTCGCGACCTCCGCCGGCACCTCGTCACGAATGCGAGGTCGGTAGCCCTCGACCATGACCTCGTGGAAGAGCTTGATGACGGTCCAGTGCGGTGGGCTGGGCGTCTCGTCTGGGTGGAAAACCTGCCAGAGAACCATGCCAAAGGCGTAGACGTCGACGCCCGTACCGACTTGGTCCATGAGGCCGGCCAAGAGTTCGGGTGCCATATAGGGCGGGGTGCCGCCCATGTTGGAGAGCGTCATGTGAATGGTCCGGTTCGGGCCCGCGTAGAGCTTGGCGATGCCCAGATCGCAGATCTTGGCCTGGCCGCTGCTGCTGATGAGAATGTTCTCCGGCTTGATGTCGAAGTGGATCATGTTGCTGTCGTGAATGTAGGCGAGGCCTGCGCAGGCCTCCTTCATGAAGGTGATCTTGCGCGGGAAGTCAAAGGTGGCCAGCGTAAAGGGCACGGCCTCGCCAACGGGCTCGTTGTTGAGCAGCTCGCGCAGGCTGCAAGCGCCGAGCTCCATGACGATGAGGAAGCGCATCTGCGTCGAGTCGCGGCTCCTGGATTGCGTGCAGCCGTAGAGCTCAATGACGTTGGGGTGACGCAGCAGGCGAAGGTTGCGCACCTCGCGCCAGATCTCGTCGCGCGGGTTGAGCAGCGCGTCCTGGCCGCTGCCATCCTCGTCGAGCATCTCGGAGCCGAAGTCCTCAAAGTCCGGGAAAAGCTCTTTGACGGCCACCTCGGAGCCGCTGTAGAGACCACGGAAGATGCGGCCGTTGGCACCGTGGCCGATGACGGGCCCCAACTTGAGCTTGGATTGGTCAATCTCCAGGTCTCTGAACAAGGCCTGCATGCCGGAGGCGTCGCTGTCGCCGTAGCCATGCAGCAGCGTCCCGCTCGGACTGCGGCGTTCTTGCAGCTTGAGCGTGCGCTGTCTTGCGGCCTTGGCATTCCCTAGCGAGCGGCGCTTCCTCCTCCTGCGCTGGACCACGAAAAGCGCGAAGGCACAGATGGCCACCGCGACACCGCCAAAGACAGAACCCACGACAACGGATGAGCTTGGCTTCTCGTCTGAACCCGGTGTTAAAGCCGAGTTGTTCGCCGGGATATCCTCGCGCATAATGAGTGCAGGACAATCCCCAATGGTCCAGTCGAGCATGGCGCGGTGCGCCGAGCTCACGTCCTCGTACGTGGTGTAGGTGAGCTCGACTTGCGCACTGGATAGGATGGTGGGAGAATCCTTCACATTGTCAAAGGAAAGGTTCCATGCGCCTGTGTAGTACTGGTACAGAAGGTCCTGGCCGCTATTCTCCAGCGAAGACCGATTCGCGAAGAAGTCATCGAGCACGAGCGCGAGGGTATAGTCGAAGGCTTCCGTGGGCGGCGACGTGGGCGGGTTACTCGTGGGCGACAGGCGCGTCGGCGCGCGGGTTGGGCTGGCCGAGGGACCCAAAGTGGGGGCCACCGTGGGTTCCAACGTGATGGTATCGTTGCCCGTGAAATTGCTTCCCAAAGTCGAGTTCTCGTCCAACGAGGGCGCCTCCGTAGGCACCAACGTAGGAGCTCCGGAGGGCAGCGGCGTGGCAGACGGATTGAACGTAGGGGACAACGACGGGGCCGCCGGGGCCATGGTCGGCGACGTCGGCTGTCGTGTGGGAGACAAGCTGGGCGCCGGGGTGGGCGCGCGGGTCGGAAAGCGTGTCGGCGCGCTGGTGGGCGTGTCCGTAAAGGCTGGGCGAGAAAAGTCGCGCATGCCCAATCGTACGGAACAGGTCGTCTCGCCGAGCGCGGCAGCCAGGCGGCCCTCGGAGCTCAGACAGGACTTGCTCACCTCAACGAGCGGCATGAAGTCTACAATCATGTCTTCGTCGGAGATGGCGATGCCCACGTCGTATGACTCGCCGTCGGAAACTCGCAGCTGCAGCAGCTGCGCGAAGAGGCAGCGCACCAGCACGTCGAATGGAAGGCTGTTGTAGAGCTCCAACATCTCCGCGCTTACCTCGTCCAGCTCCCTGCTGTCAGCGGAGGTCGCCACAGCGGGAAGAGACAGAGGGATGCGCAGTCTCCGCCGCTGTGCGTTTCCTGCTGACGGCGCTGCCGATGGCGCTGCCGATGGCGCTGCCGATGGCGCTGCGGAGAGCGCACTTGAGGGCGAAGACGAAGTCGCGGCCTCGCGCGCCACCGTGGGCGCCAGCGACGGGCTCACTAGTGTGGACGTGGATGTCGGTGCGAGAGTGATCGTGGTCGTGGTGGTCGTCGTCGGCGTGGCGGTGGTGGGGGCCGTGGGGGTGGTGGGTGCGCTGGTGTTCGGGCCATTCGTGGTGGCCTCGGCTGTAGGCGCGAGCGAGGGCGCGATCGTGGATGGCGGCAAGGTGGTGGGCGGCGGCGTCGTTGGGGCTAATGTGGGAGAGACCGTGGGCAGCGAGGTGACCTCGATGGTCTCGAGGAAGATGACCTCGTTCGAGATGTCGATGAGGAGGTCCTCGATGATGACGCCGCCGTAGCGCGGCTGCGTGGGCGGAACCACGGGCTGCATCGTGGGAAAATGCGTTGGGGAGAGCGTTGGGCTTTCTGTCGGCGAGGGCGTGGTAGGACGCGGCGTGGGTGGCGGGGGCGTGGGCTCCTTGGTGGGTGCTAGAGTGGGAAAGGTGATGATGTCGGGGCACACGCAGCGGCCCACAAAAACTTTATCAACGGTGGCTGTGTGGATGAGGAAGCAGAAGCCGTTTGTGAACTCGGAAAAGTCTGTGACGGTGCCATCATCCAGAACGAGAGTCTTGGGCGACTTGAAGCAGGGAGACTGCTCGCGCGCAAGCTCGAGGCCAAAGTCGGTCGGGTCGATGGAGCTGTCGCACACCCCGCTGCCCGGTTCCCAGAAGTTGCCGTCGTAGTCGGAGGTATTCACATTATTGACAGCGAAGAAGGCCTCGTAGAGTGCTCCGCGCGTAACTTCCTCATCTTCGGAGAGCTGCGTGCTTGTGCACTGCGCGGGCGTGGGCGCCGGCGTGGGCATCTTGGTTGGGAGCTTGGTGGGCGCTGGTGTCCTTTCCTTGCACGTGCACGGGCCGACGGCCTGTGTGTCAGCCGTCTCGTTGCCGGTGGGAGTGAGGAAGCAAAAGCCCTCCACGAACCTTTCCGCAAAGACCACCTCGGAGCCGTCCGCCAGAGTGGCGTTTGGAGTGGGCGAGTAAAAGCACAGTGACGTGTCGTTGGCGTTGACCAGCCCGAGACCTAGCGCGGCCGGGTCGGCCGCCTCGTCGCATGCCGAGCTGCGGCCATCCCCTCCGACCCAGAGCGCCCCTCCGAAGTCCGACGTGTCGGCGTTGCTTACGTTGAAGAAGGCTTCGAGCGCCTCACGGTCATCATCAGTCATGTCTTCCGGGCTCTCGCTCCAGCATCTATAGTCGTCCGTGGGCGCCATGGTAGGCGCCTGCGTCGGCCGCAACGTGGGCGCCAGCGTCGGGGCGGTGGGCGCGCGCGTCGGCTGCAACGAGGGCGCTTGGGGTGCCGGCGTCCCGGTCTGCGCGCGGCCGCCGCCCAGCAGTGCCGCCGCCACGAGCCCTGCCAGCCCCAGCGCCGCGCGCCGCCGCCGCCGGCCCGCGCCGCGCGCGCCGTCCTTGCCGCCGCCCGCCCTGCTGGAGACGGCCCCGGCCCTCAGGCTGGTCCCGTTCGAATCCATGCCGGCCATCCCGCCGCGCCGCCGCCGCGCGCCGCCGCGCCGCCGCCTGCCGACCCTGCGCGCGTCCCGGTTCTGCCTGCCCGGCCTGAGCCTACTGGCCGGAAAGCGGGTGCACAGCGGCGCGCCAGGCGCAGGCTGGGCTGGGCTGCCTGCAGTGACTGCAGTCCAGTGCCGCTGACGGCCGCCTGGCCGAGGCTGCGCGAGCCTGCACTACGGAGCGGCGGCCTCGGGCCGGGCGGAGGCCCCCGGTGCTCGCTGCACAGCACGTCGACGTCACGGTGGCAGTCTGGCACTGGTCACGGCCGGCCGGCTTGCCGGGCTTGGACCCGAACGAGAGCGAAAGACCTCCGGTGTTCATTCGTAGCGTCTCACGGTCACGCTCCGAGGCATGACGCGGCCTGCCAGTGGTCCGGGCCGGACCAGGGCCACCTAGGCCTGCTCTAGCTAGCTAGAGTACTACTACCTACCTGACGGTGACAGGCGATGATCTGACGACTCGGACCAGGCTCGATGCGGAGGGCGCATGCTCGCGCTGCGGTTGCTCGAAGTAGGCAAGTGTTCGCCTTTTGCAGCAAACCAGGTCCGTTCTTGAAACAACATTCTTTTTTTGAGAAAAGAGATGGCGAAGCGAGAGATGCAATCAAAGCGATGGGATAGGGAAGCCGGGCGGCTCGTAGGGCTTCTCAACGTCGGCCTCGTCGCCCTCAAAAGGATGATTCTCGGCGGCAGCGGAGGAGCGACGCGAGACAGAGTTGTCGCCGCAGGAAAGACATGGATTCTCGTAGCGGATGCCGTTCATGGTAGTCCAGAGAAGCTTGTGACGGTTGTCGAAGAGGTTGCCAGGGTTGACCATGGCGAGCTTGGCGACGCGAGGGTTGACGATGACCATGTCGGAGCAACGGTAGTAGCTGGAGTCCGAGAGATAGTCACCAAACTTCCACGCGTGGTTCGAGGAGCGGCCCGTGCGCACGTTCTGGACGAGGGGGATGCGGTAGAGGCGCGCCGTGGCACGGCCGCGGCACTCGAGCTCGACCATGCCCAGCTTGCGCGCAATGAAGCTGTTGTAGGCTACGAGCAAGTCGAGGATCCAGTCCGCAGGGAGATAGAGGCTGAGTGCGCGGCTGTTGAGCTTGCGCGTGGCGCGGCGCGAGAGGATGCGCAGATGCTTGAGCAAGAGCGAGACAAAGAGCGCGGCGGCGACGGGGAAGTCCAGAAGGATGATGAAGAGGCCGCCGGCGAGCGCCAGCAGCTGCTCCAGGATTGCGAGCGGCAGCAGCCAGAAGCGAAAGACGCCGCCGTAGACGACGTAGGTGACGGCGATGCGGCTCGTGGCGGGTGTGCTGAGAAAGTAGCAGAGAAGTCCGGGCGGCGAGCCGGGCGCCGCGAGGTCGATGGCGTCGCCAAGGAAACGGTTCTTGACGTTGCGCTGCCAGTGCAGGATGGGGCGGTACACGGAGCAGAACTCCTCGGCCGGGCGGCAATCCTCCATGATCTGGTGGAAGTGGCCCGCGTCGCGCGCCACGTAGACCTTGGGCACAATGGAGGGCTGCGAGGGGAAATCGGAGTGGCTGAACCCGCCGTAAATGCCCGTCATGGCCGCGTGCACGAGCGCAACCACGTTGATGAGGGTCCCGGAGAGGAGGATGACATCCTCCGCGCAGACCAAACTGTCCAATTTGGGCCCTTGGTAGCCGAGCTTGACACCGATGGGGCCCAGCTCGGCGGCCGAGGCCAGCAGCGTGATGAGCACCCGCTTCACTGAGAGCGAGAGGTTGGTGCGGTACGCGACGCGGAGGTGCAGCGACTCGTTCGCATAGAATCGCGCGATGCTGCCCATCAATATCGCCAGCGGCGTCTGCCACTCCTCGGCGGCGATGCCGGCCACCACAATGCCGGCAATGAGTGTCACCTTGGACCGATCGTTGGTGTCCTCGCCGTCGTGCAGGCACCAGTTCCCCAGGTCCTGGCCATCGTAGCCGTCCTTGTACACGGCGAAGGCCGCGGCCACCACAAGAATGGCGATGGCCACCATGGCGTCGAGATAGTTGCTCTGGTGCATCTCGCCCAGCCACGTGTTCCAGCTTTCGGTCTCCAGCTTGGGCAGGTCGGAGACGACAGCGCGGATGATGTAGCGCGGCTTTTTCTCCTCCCAGTTGAGGTAAAAGTAGATCTTCTGGTAACCCGAGGCGTACTCGGAGGCATTGGATGCTTCGTGCGGCAGCGCGCGCGTGCGGGTGCGCACCATGACCTGATCGAGCTCCCAGATCATCACATGGCGGTCCGTTGTGCCATTAATTTCAAGTTCCATGTAGAATATGGGCGCATCGTCGCCCACCGCATTCTTGGCATACACAAAGAGTGCGAAGGGGCGGTCCGGGACGAGGTTCACCAGCGGGGACCCGATGATGGCCTTGTGGAACTCGAAATCTTGCCAGTACTGGTCCGAGTTGTTCCACGGCGACAGCAGCTCCTCAAGCTGGTCGCTCGACTTGCCCTTGCCCAATGCCTCCTCGATGCCGGCGTTCATCACGCGCAGCGTGTAGTTGCGGTGCTTAATCTCGCCGTAGTCCGCGTGCGGATAGAGGTTGTCCAGGAAGCGCTGCAGTCGCCGCGGTCGCGTACGCTCCAGCACGTCGCGCGGGTCGCCCGGCTGCAGCGACCCACGCGCCAGCTCGCGCAACGACCATACTGAGAGCCGCCCGGCATTGCGAAGATGCAGACCCTTTTCCAGCAGCCTCTCCTCCTCCTCGCGCGTGTAATTGTCCACCTTGTAGTACCTCGTCGCCGACATGGTGCGGCAGCGTTGCGCAAGCCAAGCCAGGCCGAGCCAAGCCGAGCCGAGCCGAGCCGGGCCGAGCCGAGCTGAGCCGGGCCGAGCCGAGGCACGCCGTCCCGCGCCGCGCTGCGCCGCGCCGCCGCCGCGCCACGCCGCGCCGTCCCGCGCCGCACCGAGCGGGTTTGGCATTGCCTTCGTACGGGCAAGCAAGCAGCTGGCTGCTGGCCGCGGCGCGTGCCGCATCAAGGTGCGATTCACTCAGGTCGAAGCGTGCAACAACACTTTGCGCGGCTGCAAGTGCGCGCTGCAAGTGCTCTGCAAGCGCTGCAAGTGCTGCAAGCGCTGCAAGTGCATAAGGCGGTTCCCGTCGACGGCGTCGAAGCGTCAGATGGGGAACCATGCGGAGCGGAACCCAATGCGGCGACTCGAACGTGATGATGACGGTGACTACCGTGCACTAGGCTACCGTGCATGCTCATGCACGACCGTGACGAAGCGCCCTTCTATCAATCATCATGATGTGCGGCGGCTGCCCACGCGCGGAGAGCGTGACTCTGGCTCTGACCGCAAAGCCTGCGTGTTTTGCGTGCAATACGCGGGCTGCAACTCAAGTAACTCGTAGACGGCCAAAGTAGATGAAAAAAAAGAGCCCCGCGTCCTCAGTTTGCCCAGGTGAGATGAGAGATATGGTGAGCGAACGCTGCTGCTCGTCGCTCTAGTACTGCTGCCAGCGCGTGCGATTCCTCCCGCCGTGTAGCCGGGGTTGGAGATCTGCTTGGTGGGCATGCTCGCTGGCGCGAGGCTTCGGTGTTAGTCAAGGGATCGGCCGATGTGTTCGACCGATGTGCCCGGACGTAGAGGCACGTAGAGTGCCCTCAGAGTGTTCTCATGGTGTTCTCAGAGCAGGCTGCCGGCTGGCTTCATCTCGACGTCGGTGTCACTGTTCATGCTGATGTCGGCCGGCTTGTGCCATCCGTCCAACAGCGTGAGAAAAGATGAGATGAACATTGCTTGTTTGCATTCAGAGGATGAGGTCGGAGATGGCGAGCTTGATGATCCAGAGGATGAAGCGGAGCGTGCCGGAGAGGCCAACGAGGCGAAAGGTGGTGAGGATGCCGGAGATCTGGGCCATGGGCTGGCCGCACAGAACGGTGTCCTCGCCAGTGAGCCAGAGGCCGTCGATCGGGGACTGCATGTCAAGGAGATCCTCGACGCGCTGGTCGGAGAAGCGGGGCGGGTTGACGTCGAGGCCGACGGCGCCACCGCCGGGCTTGTTGAGCCAATACTTGATGGAGAGCGGCGTGGAGAGGTCGACAAGGTCGATCTTGTCCTTGAGCGCCGGGTAGCGCTCGAGGAAGAGGCCCATCATCTTGTCGGTCCACTGCTTCTTGAGCTGCTCATAGGCGCCGCCCTCGGGGTGCTTGCCCTCCTCCTTCTCCCACTCGTCAAACCAGGCGGAGTCGCAGAGGGCAAGAAGCTGGCAGGTGAGGCGCTGCTTGTCCCCGGCCTTGCTGGCGCGATCCTTGATGGAGGGGAAAGTGACCATCATGGGGATCGCGGGCGCGGCGAGCGGGTCCTTGAGGTAGTCCTTGACGCCGTTGAAGAGATCGTAGCCATTGTAGTCGCCGCAGGGCTGGAGCCAGACGTTGGAGCAACCGATCCCGGCCTCGGCAGGCGAGGCCTTGATGCCGATGTTGGCCATGATCCAGGAAGAGGAGCTGCGCAGAGGCTCGGGCATGACGAGCTTCTCGGAGCCGTCGTCGGCCTTGACGCGGCGCGCGTAGCCCTCGGGGACGTCGCTGGGCGCCAGCAGGCGCGTGTAGGTGTTGCCGTAGCCGCAGGCCGAGATGACGAGCGGGGTGCGGATCTCGTCGCCGTTCACCATGCGAACGCCCGTGGCGCGGCCCTGCTCCACCATGATCTGCTGCACGCGCGCACGCATGAGCACGCGGCCGCCAGACAGCTCGATGCTCTGGATCAGCTTGGTGGCCATGAGCTCGGAGCCGCCCGTCGGGTAGGCGCCGCCGCGCTGCGGGAAGCCCACGCTGAGCGCGGCCGCCATCATGAAGGTGGACTGGTGGGGCGGGCTGCCGGCGTCGAGCCAGAGGCCGTTCAGGTAGGCGGCCAGCTTCGGGTTGGACACAATCTCGCGCGTCACCTCCTCGCTGGTGCGGCTCGCGTACGAGGTGTAGAACTGCAAAAAGACGCGCTTCCACAAGAGGCGCGCCCAGCGCGGCATGGCCTTGGACAGGATCCAGAGCGGGATGGTGTTGTTGAGGCGGTTGGAGAGCGCGAGGAACTCGTCCATCTCGCGCTGGTCCTTGGCGTCCGGGAACATCTTGCGCAGCGTATCCAGGTGCTTCTCGCCGTAGCGCACGCGGAAGCCCGGGTCCTTGATGTCGCCCAGCACGACCTTGTCGAAGCAGTCGTCCTCCTCGCCCAGCTTGTCGAACTCGAGCGGCTTGTCCCGAGTACCGCACGCCAGCTGGATCAGCTCGGCGCTCTCCGGCACCGTGTAGTGCAGGCCCGAGTCGAAGTTGTAGTCCGTCTTGCCGTCGATCACAAAGGTATGCGTGCCGCCGCCGGCCATCTCGTGCTGCTCCACCACCAGCACGCGCTTCCCGAAGCGCGCCAGCGTCGAGGCGCACGTCAGGCCGCCCATGCCGCTGCCGATCACCACGGCGTCCCACGGCCCATCATCCACGGCCTTGCTCTTGGAGTACCGCTCGTGCAGCAGGCCGCGCCGCGCCTTCCCGCTCGGCAGTTCCCTGAACCCCAGCGCCAGCGGCGAGAACGCCAGCGCGCCGGCCACCAGCACTAGGCTTGCCACGCCCAGCGACACGAGCCCGAGCACGTCGCGCACCTCGCCGCCCGGCAGCGCCCAGTGCGCGCCCAGCACCACCAGCGTCGTCACCGCGATCGGCGCCGCCGCCCCCATCTTCCTCTCGCTCTCGCTCTCGCCGCTCGCCGCCTGCGCTCCTGCCTGCCTCCTCTCCTGCGCGACCTCCGCCGCGCCAAGCCCAGCCGCGCCCAGCCGCGCCAAGCCCAGCCGCGCTCGCGCTGCCGCTGCCGCCGCCCGCGCCAAAGGGTCTGCCGCCGCTGCTGCCGCCGCGCCGCGCCGCGCCGCGAGGCTGCGCAGCAGCTGAGCTGAGCTCTTCCTCCTCTTCTCAGCGGCTCAGGCCAGCCGCAGCGCGGTCGGCACAGCGCCGTCGCCAGCCGAGACTGCGAGCGAGCCTGGGAGGGAGCGCGGCGCGCGCGGGCGGGGAGGCCTGCGACGCTGCTCGTGCTCGGCGGCTCCGGCTGCGAGGCCTGACGCGGTCAGGGCAGCGGGAGATCGATCCGCCACGAGCACGACGTCTCGGACTCGGACTCGGACTCGGACTCGGGCTCGGGCTCGGGCTCGACTTGGATGCGTCAGCGCGCCGCGCTTGCGCAGCGAGACGCCGATCGACGCTGCGGCTCAGCGCGCCTCGCTGCGCGGCGCGTGCACCTTGCGCAATCTGCGCAACCCCTTTTCGCGTTTTCCAGCTGCGACCGACAGACACAGACACGGTGTCTGTCAGCCGCGTGATGTGATGTACATGCGGCATGATGACTTGGTGGCGGATGGCAAACGACTTGGACTTGAAGGGCGAGGAGGCCGAAGCGCACAGCTGCAGCAGCACGCAGTGCTCGTCAGTGCTCGAAAGTTTTGCTCGGCCGAGTGCGCTCGAGAGTCTCTGTCTTCCGCATGCGGCGGGGACGCCGGCGACGTCACGCAGCACGAAAGAGGTAGGTTGATGCTCAGAGCGCGCTGGCCTGTCATGAGTCAGCGGCAGGCACCACGCGGCACCAGGCTTCACGGACGACGACAGCGGCCCGCCGCAGGAGCTGGCTGGTACTGCACGCGGCCTCTGTCCGAGGCTGCGAGCGACAACAGACTCACCACTTATTTGTTATCAGCCTTTAGCTTAGCTTACTGTTAGCTAGCTAGAGGCCGCGGCGACTAGATCGAGCAGGGCGAGCTTGATGATCCAGAGGATGAAGCGGAGCGTGCCGGAGAGGCCGACAAGGCGAAAGGCGGTGAGCAGGCCAGAGATCTGCGCCATGGGCTGGCCGCACAGCACAGTGTCCTCGCCAGTGAGCCAGAGGCCGTCGATGGGAGACTGCATGTCGAGCAGGTCCTCGACGCGCGTGTCAGAGAATCGCGGCGGGTTCAGGTCGAGGCCCACGGCGCCTCCGCCAGGCTTGTTCAGGTAGTGCTTGATGGAGAGCGGCGTGGACAGGTCCACAAAGTCGATCTTGTCCTTGAGTGCCGGGAAACGCGTGGTGAAGATGCCCATGATCTTTTCGGTCCACCTCTTCTTGAGCTGCTCGTAAGCGCCTCCCGCAGGGTGCTTGCCTTCTTCCTTCTCCCACTCGTCGAACCATGCTACGTCGCAGAGGGTCAGCAGCTGGCACGCAAGGCGCTTCTCCTGCTGCTTCTCCGAGCCCGCGCTGTTGATGGCGCGGTTCTTGAGCGAAGGAAACGTCATGAGCATGGGAATGGACGGCGACTCGAGCGGGTCCTTGAAGTACGCGCGCAGGCCATCGAAGAGGTCATAGCCGTTGTATTCGCCGCACGGCTGCAAGAAGACGTTGGTGCACTCAATGCCGCACTCCGCCGGCGACACCTTGACGCCGATGTTGGCCATGACCCAAGAGCTCGAGCTGCGCAGCGGCGCCGGCATGGCCAGGCGTTCGCTGCCGTCGGGGCCCTTGACCCGGCGCGCGTAGCCCTCGGGGACGTCGTTGGGCGCCAGCAGGCGCGTGTAGGTGTTGCCGTAGCCGCAGGCCGAGATGACGAGCGGGGTGCGGATCTCGTCGCCGTTGACCATGCGAATGCCCGTGGCGCGGCCCTGCTCCACCATAATCTGCTGCACACGCGCGCGCATGAGCACGCGACCGCCGGCCATCTCCACGCTCTGAATCAGTTTGGTGGCCATGAGCTCCAGGCCGCCCGTCGGATAGGCGCCGCCGCGCTGCGGCAGACCCACACAGAGCGCCGCGGACATCATGAAGGTGGCCTCGTACGGGGCACTGCCGGCATCGAGCCACAGCCCGTTCAGAAGGGTGGCCAGCTTCGGGTTTGACACCATCTCGCGCGTCACGTCCTCCATCGTGCGCCCCGCGTACGCAGTAAAGAACCGCAAGAAGAACCGCTTGCACAGGTGGCGCGCCCAGCGCGGCATGGCCTTGGAGAGGATCCACACCGGGATGACGTTGTTAAGGCGGTTGCAGACCGCCAGGAACTCGTCCATCTCGTGCTGGTCCTTGGCGTCCGGGAACATCTTGCGCAGCGTATCCAGGTGCTTCTCGCCGTAGCGAAAGCGGAAGCCGTCATCCGCTGGGTCGCCCAGCACCACCTTGTCGAAGCAGTCGTCCTCCGCGCCCAGCTTGTCGAAGGCGACCGGCTTGTCCCGGGTGCCGCACGCCAGCTGGATCAGCTCGGCGCTCTCGGGCACCGTGTAGTGCAGGCCCGCGTCGAAATTGTAGTCCGTCTTGCCGTCCACCACGAAACTGTGCGTGCCGCCGCCGGCCATCTCGTGCTGCTCCACCACCAGCACGCGCTTTCCGAAGCGCGCCAGCGTCGAGGCGCACGTCAGACCGCCCATGCCGCTGCCAATGATGACGGCATCCCAGGGTCCATCCTCCGCCGACTTGCTCTTGGAGTACCGCTCGTGCAGCAAGCCGCGCCTCGCCGCGCCGCTCGGCAGCTCCCTGAATCCCAGCGCCAACGGCGAGAACGAAGCCACGCACAGCGCCACCAGGACGCCCAGGACGCCCAGGGCGCCCAGCCCCACGACCTCGCGCACGAACGACGGCACCACCCAGTACAGGCCCGCCACCGCCACCGCCGTGCCCGCTGCCTGCCACGCCGTTGCGCCCATCTTGCCGTCGATTTGCGCCCGCCTTGCTCTCGTTGCCGCCCCCGCAGATCTTTGCGGCTCTGCAGAGCTTGTCCTACTACGTCGAGTCGAGCGGCCGATCGAGGGAGGGAACCGTGATGTGCGTGTTGGGGGGGGGGGGTTTACCGCGGGTACCCCGGATGCCGCGGGTACCCACCCGCCTTGGTGGCGCCCTGGAACGCCCTGCAACGAGGATTCAGGCGGACCCAGCGGACCCAGTCGTTCATGGGGGCATACTACTATGCTGCGCACGCCTGCGCGCCGTGAGGTTCCACCACCACTGCACTGCTGTAGGCCTAGTGAGCCGAGCCTGAGGAGGCGGCACAGCGGAATGATGGCTTTTCCACATGCGAAGCTGGCCAAGTCAGAGCGCTGGCATAGAGCCTGACGAGGGTGGAGGGAACTGCGCCGAGCAACTTGCTGTGCAAGGGTGCGGAACGCATCATCTCTCGCGGTCGATAAGCCCAACTGGCTACGTTTGGCGACATGCCAAAGTCCTCTCAGGCAAGACCCGTCTTTCTCTTACACATGGCTCGTGCGGTTACAGGTTTTCGAAACGCGCACGCAACAAGGTGCTTGCAGGAGGCTAAAAGCTCATGTGAGCCTGACTCTCATGCCTTTTGCCTGAGACCCGTCTTTTTCTTACACATGGCTCGTGCGGTTACAGGTTTTCGAAACGCGCACGCAACAAGGTGCGTGCAGGAGGCTAAAAGCCCATGTGAGCCTGACTCTCATGCCTTTCCCTCACTTTCCTTGTCCTTCCTCCTGTAGGTCACTTTCCCTTGCATTCGGTTTCCTTCCTCCTGTAGAGATCACTTTCCCTTGCGTTGGGTGTTCTCCTGTAGGTCACGACTCGAAGACTAGGCTAGCGATGCACGCTGCACGAAGCGCGCGTACACGCTGCACGAAGCGCGCGCACACAATCTGCACGCACATTCTTTGATCCAGCATGTGCTCGCGTGGTGGAAATGAAACTGCTCACATACTCGTACATGTAGGACGCTTCGTGCCGAGGTATGGCGGGATCTTGCGCTCGCCCGGGTGGTCCAAGCTTGCGCGGCGAATCTCGTTTGAAAGCATGCTCAATCTTGCTCCTCCAGCAGCCTACATCTTCTCCGAGTCAGCCTGAGGTTCGCTCGTGTGATCAAGAGTTTCTTCAGGCATCGCACAACGCAAAACGGCAGGAATGACTTTCGCAATAATGCGTCAATCTTGCTCCTCCAGCAGCCTACATCTTCTCCGAATCAGCCTGAGGTTCGCTCGTGTGGTCAACGGTTTCTTCAGGCGTCGCACAACGCAAGACGGCAGGAATGGCTTTTGCACTAACGCGCTGCGACGTCTAGCTAGAGCTTGCGCGGCGTGCCTCTAGTCCTGGTCTCGCGCTATGACCTCTCCCCCGCAATGCAGGCGAACTTGAAGGCGTGCTGAGAGTGCCAGAGATCCCGCTGCACGCACGCCAACTTCTCCATGCCCGGACCTCCGCGGCGCCGCTGCGCAGCCCGGAATTCCGGGCCAAGACTGGGACTTTTCTTCGGCCGCCTGCCTGCCTGCCTGCGAGCAGACCACGCTCGCCGCTGCCTCGGGTCGCCGTGCTGCGCACCGCGCGAGCTCCGCCGCGGCCTCCGCCCCGCGCCCGCGCTCGCCGCGCACGCGGGTGTCGCGCGAGAGCGAGCCGCCGCGCGAGAGCGAGCCGCCGAGGAAGAAGGCGCCGCGGGAGCGCCCTGGGCTCGCTCGCCCCAGCGAGCCTCGATCTCGCCGCCCGAGCCAGACGCACAAGGCCGCCGCCGCCGCCGCGCGCGCGCGACGCGCGCGCCAGGGGACACGTGCTGCACCGCGCCCGCGCCCGCGCCCGCGCCCTGCTCGGGTCGCGTCGTCCTGTGCCGCGTTCGCCGACCGCGAGGAGGGAGGGAGGGAGGGAGCGAGGGAGTCGATAGACGCGCAGCTTTCGAGGCGTTCCTCTGCTCGCGCGCGCAGCCGCCGCCGTACCGGGAGGCCTCCCTGCATCTGCTGGCGCTGGCCACGGCTCCGCCGCTACCCCGCATCTACGTGAAGAAGCCATCTTCAGCATGTCCGGCAAGGAGGACATCAGCGAATGGACGACCGTGGACGGCCAGTCCACCTCGGCCTTCGGTGCGAGCGCCAACCCGGCCGCGGCGCCCGACTCGGAGACCGATCTGACCGAGGAGGAGGTGATGCAGCCCCTGCCCGGCACGGAGAAGGTCCTGGAGGAGAATCTGTGCCGGTCCGACTCGGCCCAGGGCGACCTGCGGGTGGCGACGCACCGCTCGGACGAGGACGACGAGCTCGAGAGCAACCAGGACCAGGACATGGACGACGAAGACAGAGGAGGAGGAGGAGATGATGATGATGACGATGATGATGATGATGACGAAGACGACGGCGACGACGACTCGGCGGAGGGCGCTCAGGCCAATGATGATGACAATGATGATGATACCGAGCAGGACGGGCCGAGAAACGACGTCGCCGACGCTCGCGAGAAGCTGGACCAGGCGGGCGAAGACGACGATCAGGACCAGTATGAAGCCGAGTCCGGCGCCAGGTTTGTCGAAGACGAGTCGAACTTCCAGGGCGGCTCTCCACGAGCGGTTCCGCGCCTTGCCATTTTCCTTGCGGGCTCCCCCGAAGCGGACCTGGCCGCCGCGCAGATGCGCATCATGCAGGCGCTCGTGCGCGACGCACGCTGCTCGCCCGCCTCGCCGGCTGCCGTGCATGTGCACCGCAAGCACTCAAATCGGCGCGCCGCGACGCTAGACTTTGTGCAGCGGGACGCGGAGACGGATGTCCATCTCGCTGCCCAAGACGACGCCGAGAAGCCGCAGCAACCGCAGTACGACTTAGGCATCCTTGTGCGCCTCACGCCGCACCCTGTGGCCGTGGAAACCGTCCCCGAGGACGCACCGCTCGCTCTCCGGCGTGCGCGCGCTCTCGTGGCCCTGCCCGTCGTACTGCAGCCTCAGGACGATGACGTGGAACCAGCAGCCGAGACCCAGGCCGACGTCGCGACCCCGACGCCGGGCGGCACGGACAACCTCAAGGGCAACCCGGTGCTCACGCGCGCGCCCCTCGACTGCGCCGCCTCGGCGGAGCCCATCGCTCGCTACCTGCTGAGCGAGGCGGACCGCCTCTGCGCAACGGCGGCTCCGTCCGCGGGGTCTCAAGGCAGATGCCGCGCCCTCTGGGCTCCGCTCGTCACTGCGCTGCTTACGCTGGCCTCGGCCACGGTCAATGCGCCGCTCGCGCTGGCGTGCTTCTTCGTTCTCACCATGTCGCTCGTGCTGCCACGGCGCGCCTCCCGCGCCGGTGGGCCCTGCGATGCGAGCTGGGCGGCAGTTTGTGTTCTCCTTCTCGCCATCCAGACCGCCGCGCTCCTGCTCCAGGTTCGTACGCTGCAGGGCCACGGCATGGCCATCTCGGACTCGACTTCCTTCGTCAGCGAGCCACACTCCGGCCCCTCGGCCGGCTGCGTGCCCCCCTCGGTCCAACAACCGGACCATGCCGATGCGGTCCGCCAATGGGCGCTGCGCGAGCGCGAAGTGTCGGCCTTAGTCAACTCTCTTCACGACCAGGTCGACACCTTGCGCTCGTACCTCGTCGAAGCGCTGCACAGATGTGGTTGGTGGTGCGAGGACACCAAGATGCACATGGGCGAGCACCAAGGCTGGTGGTTCCAGGAGGACCTCGACAACCCGCACATTCTCTTCACCAGCGTGTCCGAGGACGCCTTGTGATGCCGCGCGTGATGGCAAGGCAAACCAAAGCAAGCTAGCTAGCTTAGAGCTCGCGAGTTCGTCCCGCTCGACAACATCCATCCGAGAGTCTACCACCAATAAAATAACATTCATTCAAGCCATGTCTACTCGTTCCCCGCCCTCTTCTCCTGGCTCGGAAGCGCCGCCCAGCAAGTCGCCGCTACTCGCGCTCTTGCGAGCGGCGGCGGCGGCGGCGGCGGCCTTGGCCTTGGCCTTTTGCGCGTCCGCTGCAAGCTCGTCCCAAAGCGCCAGGAGCTCGGGCAGGACGACCAGCGCGAAGTGGTTCTCCACGGCGGCCTCCAGCCCAGCAAGCCGAGCGGCGGTCGAGGCGCACGCACCACCCGCAGCCGTGTCATCCTCAGCGGCTACGTCCATGGCCTTCACATCGCAGGCCCACGGCGACTTGAGGACGAGCCTGCTCTGACAGAAGGAGACCTTGGTCAGCGACACCACCTCCGTGATGTTGTACTCACTCACCCGCGGGCAGCGGAACTCCACCTCGGCTGCTTTATCCTCGCTCCCGCAGGAGCCGCCCTGAGCGAACACCATCGTCAAGGGCGCCTTCCAGGACGTGAACACGCCCATCAGCTCGCTGTCCACCATGCTTGCCCGGCTCCGGCTCACGTTCCTGAGCATTGCCAGCGTCAGCTTACTGTTAGTGTGCAAAGCAAAACAAAGCAAAGCAAATCGACAGTGAGACCTCGAGCACTTACTGAAAGGGGCATACCCGCCACCGCTGGTACGCAAAGGTGTCCTCGTACTCCCAGCATGTCCCGTTCAGCTTCGCCAGCGGCAGCGCCATCTCCTGCGCCGTCATCGGCCTCGCCGCAATTGTCTCGCGCAGGCCCTCCTCGCCGGCGCCGGACGCACGGTCCTGCCAGCTTGGGACCGCCGCGAGGTCCGTCAGCAGTATCTCAGCCTCCACACGTGCGTACGCAGGTCGTGGCCGTCCACGACCCTGGCCGCCGCGCTCATCCCCAAGCTCCAGCGCTGCCAGCGCTGGCGTCACCAGCGCCAGCGCCAGCGCCAGCGCCACCACCAGCGCCACCACCAGCGCCGGCGCTGGCGCCCGCGCCCGCGCCCGCATACCTCGGCGGCGCGCAGCGGCGCTCGAGAACTTTTCCAAGCTGCTCACTGTCAAGTTGTGCAGCTCGACGTTCCTGGTCTGCTGGCGTGGCTCAGCTCGCTCGAGCGAACACGAACCTCCGCGTGCCAGAGGGAGTCGCTCAACCTGGGCGCCGCGAGAACCCGGACCAAGACGAGCCTCTGCAGTGAGTGTCGGGCCGCTGCAGCACATCCTTGACAGGGGTCTTGGCCGCAGCTGCATGCGAGTTGTGTTGTAAAGTCAGCGAGCGTATGCGATGCCTGAGATGTCGAAAGATCCCTTGATGCCGATGGGGACGAAGAGACCAAGGCAACTCGAAGCAAAGTTGGAGACGAGCATTGGTTGGACCGGTGGGGGGCACTGAGACACACGCTTGGGCAATCGTAAACCTCGTGCGGGCCCGAGGCTAGTTGTCGCCCTTCGCGTCCTTATGCTCTACGATGCTGCCCTGAGCAGAGCTGCCAAGCAGACCTTCGTCCTTTTCTTCTTTTTCTGTACCAAGTGGTACCACCAAGTTAATCAGGGAAACCCCATGAACGCCAGGGTTCGCAGCCTTCATCAAGATCCCTGAGGCCGAGCTCCTTCAGACTCAGACGGCCATCTGCAAGACATCCGTGTCTTGTAAATTAACACGGGTCCCCAAAGCTAAACCTTGCGTACAAGACTGGGTGATGCGAGCAATCTTCGCGCAGACGGCGCAAAAAACTCAAGTTGACCATCAAAGACGATTCAGACCTTGAACGTGGCGCAGCGCAGAGGGCGAGACTCGAAGCGGCTCAACACGGCGCGGCAGAGCGCAGGCTGCTCAGACACCTCGTCTCGCGTCTCGTCTCTGGCCCGGCTCGTCCTGTGCGTGCAAGATGCTGCGCGCCGCCTCGATCCGAACGCTGCCAGTGGCCGCTGGGACGCGCCGACTTGTGGCGCGGCAGACGACACGAGGCCTGGCAACAAAGCGGCTTGCCGCCGAGGAGATCGAGGAGAAGCTGCGCTCGGACACGCTGAGCGGCTGGACGCGCGAGGGCGACGCCATCAAGAAGACCTTCGAGTTCAAGGACTTCACCGAGGCTTTTAGCTTCATGACGCGCACCGCGCTGGTCGCGGAGAAAATGGACCACCACCCGGAGTGGTTTAACGTCTACAACCGCGTAGAGGTAGGTGGCTAGCGGGCCTTGCACAGCGCTGAGTTGCGCTGCGCCGTGGTGCCGCTCTTGCGGACTGGAGCCATGACGTCTGACGCTTTGCCCCTCCCATATGTGACCGCGCTCTCGACTGCAGGTTCGCCTTACGACGCACGACGCCAGCGGCCTCACCGCCAAGGTAAGACACCAATCGCTGGGCTGCCCCGGAAAGCAGCGGTACTGACAGTTGCGTGCACGAGCGCGCACGTTTTCGGCCGACACAGGACACCAAGTTGGCGTCGAAGATGAACGAATTCGCCGCCTGATGTGGAAGTCGCAGAGGGACATAGGCGAGACGGCGCCGCGAACGAACCGGTCGCCGAGGTAGTAGTAGTAGGAGCGTGCAGAATCATGTCGTGCTCATGCGACGTCATTATCAGATCAGAGCGGCAGCCAGGTCCACTTGCGCTTGGCAGCGTCCTCATTCTGCTTCTTTATGTCATCCATCACGGAGCGCAGCGCAAGTGTCTCCTCCTGCAGCGCAGCGACCTGGCGGTCGAGGCTCCCAAGGCGCTCGTTGAGGACCTTTTCCTTCTGAGCGCGTCGATCCAGTTTGGCGGCCTCCTTGCGCGCGCTTTCTCGGCCGCTGCGCCATAGCTCCAGCATAATGCCGCCCGCCGACACCGAGTAGATGAAGAGCTCGCCAAAGAAGTCCGCGCCGCGCGTCACGGCCTCCGCCTCAGGCAAATCCTTGATCTTGGACACCTTGTGCCCCATGAGCCGCACATTTACGCGCGTCGTTCTGTGCATCCGTCTGTCAGCGACACGACAACCTGCAAGGTCGGCGCCCCGCGCCATCGAGAGCGCAAGCGCTACGAGCTAAACCTACACACGGTGCCAAACCTGACCGGTGACCTCGCACGCGCTGCGCGCCACGGAATGATCCTTGGCCTGCGTCGCTCCGTCCTCCATCGTCAGTTGGTCTTCTGCATGCGCTCGCTCATACCCCGGATGTCCACCGCTGCGCGCTGCAACTCGCTGGCAGGCTGGCTGGACCGCTGGGCGGCCGGCTAGATGGCAGGCATACAGCGAGCGCCGCCAGCTCGGCGCAGCTCCGCCCGCTCAGCTCGACCCGGTTCCGCAGCGCCCTCTCGCCCCAGCGAGCGGACTGCCCTGCGGGCCTTCGGCCCACCTCGCCGCGCCGTGCCTCCTCGCGGCCTCCTCGCTGCGGTACCTCCGCGCAGCGCCGCCGCGCCGCCGCGCCGCGCCGCGCCGCGTATTCCGGTCTGCCTGGCC
>JABLUY010000325.1:0-33383 GCA_013306675.1 Thraustochytrium sp. TN22 | reverse complement strand
CTGCGGCGTTCCGATCCAGCTGCAACTTCTGGCTAGCAAGAGCTGGAGCAGTCCCATCGCACGCGAAAAGTTCAAATTCAAACTAAAGATCATCTGTTGTTTCACACTCCTCCACATCAACGAGCATCGTGGCACTGTGCATGCAGGCGTCCGGCGTGTGCCGCTGGCGTGGTTGGTGCTCCCCTCGGCGGTATCGTGATCGCTCTTGTAAAAGGAGCGGCCTCGTCCCAAGGCGCGCTCTGGAAGCTGGCTACGACGGTGCGGACTTTAGAAGTGAAAGTTGATACGGTTTCGAGGCAAACCGGGGGGCGAGAAGAACCCCAGGAGCTGCGCGCGATGAGCTCGGTCTCAGCATGCTCCAGGACGTCGGCCATGGCGGTGACCGCGCGCATCTTGTGAGAGCGACACCCAAAAAGAGAATTTCCGAGCACTTCTGAGTATGTGGGCCTTTGCCCACAAGGGATGACGTGCGACAGGGCCCGAGGGCGGAAGACCAACAAGAGCGAAGCCTGGATGCCCGGTCCGTCGGAATCCTTGTATGACGCTCCCAGCCCGGGCGGCGCCAGGGCTACTCCGGGCAAGCGGTGAAGTCTCATCGAGACCTGGCTCGACCACTCAATACTTCGCACGCTGCCGTGAAGGCACCCAGTGCCTGATCGCGGAGATCCACGAGCTGCTCCCCGCGCAGATCCGCACCAACCAAGGCGCTCGCCACTTTGTACCGCGTGCACAGGCCCTAGGCAGCATCACTGCCCAGGCCTCGCAGCCATCAGTCGGGCGCCAAGCCTCCCCGCGGCTTCGGCAGACTCGCAACTCGGCTCGACCTGACTTTCAGCTCTCGGCCACATCACAACCCTTTTCACCCCGTCCCTCGCCTGCCCCCTTCGGCCTGCGCGGGGGCGGGGCTTTGTTGCGTCTCTAAGACCTGTCCATCTTTCCCTTTTCTGCTTGGATCAATACTTCATCACTTGTTAGATAAGCAGGAAACGCAGGCCCTGACAAGAACCAACAACCCGAAGATGGAGAAGACTATGATGCCGAGGATGCCTGCCAAGTCTAGACCGGACTCGTCGCAGGTCTCCCAGTCACACTCGCACCACACCAGACTTGAGCTCATGCACTGCTGGAAGGCATCATAGAGCGAGGAATTGGAGCTCTTCCAGACTTCCTGGAGAGGGCTGATATAGTAGACGCTTTGGAGCGTTGCGTTGCTGAGGTAGGCGTCGCAATTCGCGTCGGTGGCGCAGGCTTTGTAGGTCGACGCGCAATGGGAGTAGATGTAATATTGAACGTGCTCCCAGCCGGCGTCGCCGGCTGTCAGGTTCGCTGGCCAGCTGGGCACGCACCATGGGTCGAAGCTCGAGGCGTTGGTGCAGATGCCTGCAGCGGCCCCCGACGGGCATGGGTCGAAGCCGAACGAGGTGGTTACGTAAGACGTGGCGTCTGGCGCCGTGTGCTCGACGCTGTCGCTACTGCCCACGGCCATGCCCTCTGAGCAGCCACAGGCGAAGGAGGTCTCCGTCGAGTTGCTGCACCCAGGCTGGGTTTGATCAGCCTGACACGTC
The DNA here is from genome assembly GCA_013306675.1 of Thraustochytrium sp. TN22. NCBI lineage: Eukaryota > Bigyra > Thraustochytrida > Thraustochytriidae > Thraustochytrium > Thraustochytrium sp. TN22. The sequence continues at coordinate 31,818 of JABLUY010000325.1, read as the reverse complement.
GGGCTCGAACTATAGGACGGCCTGTAGAAAATTACGTTGGCCCAGTGCAGCCCGTTGAAGCTGTTGAAATAGTACGTCGACGACGACGTTGAGTAAGAGCCGCCACTGCTTGACCAGAACGTCCCCGAGGACGAAGGTTTATGTCCGGGTGCGCCTCTCCCGACCCCGCCTTTGTTGTGCACGCGCACGCCCTCCACATAGTACCAGTGCGTGGGCGCGAGTGAGAGTGTGAAGACAGACACGGGAGCGACTGTTGCCGGCGCGATTGACGCGGATACGTGTACCGGAAGGCCGCGCACGTCCTCAAGCACCTCGCTCGGCTTGAGCATCTCGGCCGTCTCCAGTAAGTAGCGGCCATACGTCTCGCTCGGGCGGAAGGAGACGACCGCCCGCGCGCGGTGGCTCCAGTACGGGTGATCCGGCGTGGACCAGATCGAAAAGCCAGAGTCGCGAAACTTGACCTCCGCAAGCTCGAGCGCCTCGGACCGCACGAGCTTCACGACCGTCGCGTTCGCGAGCACACCAGTGGCCTCGTTGAAGGAGAGCACTGCATCGCCGCTTCGCACGTCCTTGATGCTCTTCAGGCTACCGTCGGCCATGCTGACCCTTGCATCGCTCCTGAAGCATGCCTCGCTGAGTCGGACGTGGCCGAGCGCCACCGCCAGCAGCGCCACCACCAGCGCGGTCACCCCGGCCATCTCGCGTACAACTCGTCTAGTATCCTTCAAGCTGGCCTCCGAGGTCACGCCCCTCAGGTCCCCGCTCTGGTCCCCGCTCTGGTTCCCGCTCTGCTTCTGGGCCCGACTCCTACTAGCTGGGCCTAGGCTCTAGTTGTCACTCTGACGCCTGGCGTTCCAATCGTTGCGGTTCCAATCCGGCACGTGGCCGCCCGGCCGGCTAGCTAGCGCCGGCCGGCGTCGAGCCAGCGACCGCGCTCGCTCTCTAGTTCGGCTCCTCGCCCCGTGCGCCTCGGTCCACGTGCATCCTCTCGGGCTCACAGTTAGTGAATCTGCTGCAAGGGCAAGTTGCTTGGCGGGGGCGCCCGTTTTCGCGGCGCTTGGGCGCGCTTGGGCACGCTTGGGCTGTCATCATCATGGTCACGGGCCGGGCTTGTGCACGTGCACACGATCGGGCCGTGGCCGGCCAGCGAGCTGGCCATGGAGTAGTAGTACAGCATGCCATGGTACCCTGGATCCAAGTGCACGGTACCCGGATACCAGTACCTTGTCTTGTGAGGGGGCTTCCCATTGGGCGGGAATTGGCGCGGCTGTCGCCTGCACAGAGGGATCTGAGCTCCTTGAGAGCCAGAGGGTGTGGTTTGGGAGAGAAGAGCCGACTCGGAGATCCTGTGGCGGCTCGCTCCCGAAGGGGGTGAAGTCTGCCTGACCGAACTAGCTAGCTTGCTGTCCTGTGTCTCGAAGGTACTCTCATGGTTATAAGGACTTCTGACCACGAAGCCTGCACATTCGATCATACCACGTGGGCAACACCTCATCTCATTCGCACTGAGAAGTAAAGTCACGTAGGGCCGGGCTAGTAGTATGATAGGGGACTGCATGCGAAGCCCCGGTGTTGAATGTTTTTTTGCCCTTCGGCCTCCAAATAGTCCTCTTTTCCCGGACCACTGTGGCGGCGCCAAATCGAGGTGCCAGTGGTTGGTTCGCTGCAGCCTTGTCAATGTCCCTTTTTGGCATTCGTTTGTGCCCGCGACATACTGCAAGCGAGCGAAATACTTCGGCGCAACGCCTTGCTCCCTGACGAAGAACTCGGCGAGAAGACGACCATGGGAAGAAGGTCGAGAATCCTCCAGATGCGTTACGTTACACTGTGATGCGGCTGCAGTGACCAGGCGAGCCCGCGCCACGGCGTCCGGCGCACCGGCCAGATTCGCCAAAGGCGTCCGACGCTCTGTTTTTGTTGCCAACTGCTCCCTTCTGCGGCATGGTATGATCCCTGCATTTGCGTGGGAATGAACGATCTGCGGTCCCGGTGAATGAACGAGTCGGCGCTCCCTCCGGCGCGGCGGCGCTTCCGGCGCGGCGCGGGCCATCACCTCTGAGCAAGCTTGGCTGCACTGGAGATGACCAGATCTCAAGCTTTTGCAACGGAATACCTGGTTCCGCCACGGCCGTGCGCTGCCCTTCTAGAGTTTCTGTAGTCAGCCCGATCGTTTCGTTTCATCACGGCGTGACGCAACGCGACGCGATGTGCGTCGGCCCGCCCGGCCCAGCGCGGCCCCGGTTCGACATTTCATGCCTCTGCGCGTAGCCTGCGCCTGCGCGTAGCCTGCTCCTGCGCGTAGCCTGGTCACCCACTCTCGCAGGCCACGCGGATGCCGCAACGCTCTCCGCGGCGCGCGCCTGGTCGTCTTGGCAAAGGAACTCGCTCCTGGGAAGCCGCCGCATGAGGATATGTCCGGTGAACGGACACTCCGTCTGGCACCTTGGGTCCGGGAGGATGGTCCAGTGAGCGGCCAGTGGGCAGCAAGTAGCGTGCAGGTGCCGGAAGGGGCCACTCGCGGTACATGGACGTGAAGAGAGAAGACGGTTTCACAATCACGCAGCATCATCGAAGATAGACGCGACTATCCGCTTCGGCCGCTAGGCACTCACGCCTCGGCCAGCGCCGAGAGGGACGCAAACCCCAAACGAAGAAAAACTTGCAAGCAAAAGAGAGAGGAAGGGAGAGAGAGAGCGACAACATGGTCGCGGCGCGCACGGGCCTCGCGCTCGGCGTGGTCGCTGCCGCGCTTGTGAGCGGCGCCGACGCCGGTTGCGCCGGGGTATGCGGCGATTGCGGCACCAGGATCAAGTGCAATAGCAACGGCCCGGCGTACTGTGCGTGGCAGTCTGGCACATGCTATGATAGCGTGGAGGCCTCGCTTGGGCTCGACGCCACGAAGTGCGCGACCTTCGACGAAGACATGGTTGCCTGCACCTCGGAGACCTTCGGCCAGAACATGCCGACTGGTGATGCGGGCGACCTGCGCTGCACCTTTGTGACGGACAATATCACATCGGCATGCCTTCCCGCGTACAACTCTTCGCTGGTGTGCCAGGACTGCTCGTGCGAGTTCCAGGCGGAGTGCGATGCGAACCTGAACTGCGCGTGGAACTCGGGCGCCTGCGAGATGCTCAGCGAGATCGAGATGCTCATCAAGGCGGATGCATATTGCGCGTCCCACGGCGCGTCCAAGCCGGCGTGCAACTATATGTCGTACTGTGCGTGGTCGAACAAGGACGAGACGTGCGGCGGTGCGGTCGATCCGATGGAGGGCTGCAACGGCGACTGCACGGTGTGCCACAACGAGGAGTTCTGCGGTGCGAGCGAGCTGTTCTGCACCTTCGAGGACAGCGCGTGCCGCGCCATGACCGAGTACGAGCAGTGGCTCGAGAAGGAGTCCCAGTGCGACGGTGCGGACGAGTCGACCTGCGATACGCTGAGCAAGTACTGCAAGTGGTCCAAGGCGTCCCAGTTCTGCAAGCCCAAGGGCAGCGCGCCCGAGGTTTGCGAGCTCGGCTGCGAGTTTTGCGCGGATGAGGCGACCTGCGGCGCCAGTCCGGCGGTGTGCGCCTACTCGGATGGCGAGTGCCTCTCGTGCGCCGACTCGTGCGGCGCCTGCGCCACCGAGGCAACGTGCACGGAGGAGAACCAGTGCGCTTGGGAGAGCGGCGCGTGCCGCGACATGACTGAGGTCGAGGAGTGGCAGTACTGGACCACAACGTGCGGCGCGTACACGAAGAAGAACGACTGCCCCAAGTCGTGCGTGTGGAACAAATTCCAGGACCTCTGCCTCCCCAAGGGCAGTGCCCCGGAAGACTGCTCTCTGATTTGCGATGTCTGCGCGGACGAGACCGAGTGCGGCGGGAGCGCCGCGGGCTGCGGCTGGCTGGCGGACAGCGGCGTGTGCGCCTCGTGTGCGGACGAGTGCGGTGCCTGCCTCTCGGAGGAGGCGTGCTCGGCGGACAACCTGTGCGCGTGGGACTCGGATGCCTCGACGTGCCGCGGCATGACAGACCTCGAGGAGTGGCAGCACTGGGAGACCATGTGCAGCGGCTACTCAAGCAAGAACGAGTGCCCCAAGCAGGACTGCTCCTGGAACCGCATGGCTGGCACCTGCTCGGCCAAGGGGAGCGAGCCCGAGGACTGCTCCAACACGTGCGGCGTGTGCGCCGACCAGAGCACCTGCGACGCCAGCGCCGCGGTTTGCGGCTGGATCGATGGCACGTGCGAGTCGTGCGAGGACAACTGCGCCGCCTGCGCTGCCGAGGCCGACTGCACGAGCCCGAACGGCTGCCTCTGGGAGAGCGACGCGAGCACCTGCCGCGCGATGGCTGCTGTCGAGGAGTGGGCCTTCTGGACGACCGCGTGCGCCCAGTTCGCCTCCAAGGATGAGTGCCCCAAGGGCACGTGCTCGTGGGACCGCAAGGACGGGGTCTGCGGGCCGGCCGGCAAGATGCCGGAGGACTGCTCCTTGGACTGCGGCGTCTGCAGCGATGAGGCCGCATGCTCCAGCAGCCCCATGGTCTGTGGCTGGGTCGCCGGCAAGCGCGGCGACGAGTGCATGGCCTGCGCGGACGAGTGTTCCGCCTGCGCGGCCGAGGCGGACTGCTCGGCCGACAACCTGTGCACCTGGGACGCTGACTCCTCCGTGTGCCGCGGCATGGACAACGTGGAAGAGTGGCAGCAGCTCGAGGACACCTGCGGGGTCTTTGACAACAAGAAAGACTGCCCCAAGGGCACGTGCTCGTGGAACCGCAAGGATGCCGTCTGCGAGCCGGCCGGCAAGATGCCCAAGGACTGCGCGCTTGAGTGCGGCGAGTGCGGCGACGAGACGACGTGCGCGGCGAGCGCGGCCGGCTGCGGCTGGCTCCCCGGCCGCCGAGGCGACGAGTGCATGTCCTGCGAGGATGTCTGCGGCGCCTGCGCTACCGAGGCCACCTGCTCGGCGGACAACCTGTGCGCCTGGGACACTGACACCAGCTCCTGCCGCGACATGACCGACACCGAGGCCTTCTTCGTGCTGGTCGCGAACTGCGGCGCGTACTCCGATTCGCCTGCGACCTGCGACGCGCTCCGCAAGAGCTGCAAGTACGACATTGAGTCCCTCACCTGTTTTCCGGCCGTTCGCCCGCCGCAGACCTGCGAGTTCGACTGCGCCGAGTGCACGGACTCCACGACCTGCGACGCCAGCTACTCGCGCTGCTCCTGGGATGAAACCGAGGCAACCTGCAAGAACTGCGACGACGACTGCGCCTTTTGCACCAGCTCCGACGACTGTGCCAACTCGCACCTGGCCTGCGCCTGGGACCTGGACACCACCACGTGCTCGGCGCTCTCGGAGTACGACGCTTACCTCAAGTTCACCGCGGACTGCGCGTCCATTGATGACGCCAAGTACTGCCGCAAGCACAGCCACTGCACGTACTCGCGCCAGGCCGGTGGCTGCGTGCCCAAGGACGTGCCGCAGGTGTGCGAGCTGGACTGCTCCATCTGCGGCGACGAGTCCTCCTGCTCCGGGAGCGAGGCCACCTGCTCGTGGGACGCCGCCTCTGGCACCTGCGGCACCTGCGACAACGACTGCGGCTTCTGCGGCGACGAGAGCGCCTGCGGCGGCTCGGCCGAGGACTGCATCTGGAAGGACGAGACCTGCAGCAAGATCACCGCCTTCGACGTCTGGACGCTCGCCGTCAGCACGTGCTCTGGTCTCTCGGACAGCGCCGAGTGCGACGCGCACGCCGACTGCGTCTTCCGGGGCGATGCCTGCGTGCCGGACCGCAAGGCGCCCCGCGTCTGCGAGCTGCAATGCAGCCGCTGCAGCTACGAGACCGAGTGCGGCGCCAGTCCGGCCGCCTGCGGCTGGAACGGTAACAAGTGCGTTTCCTGCGATGAGGACTGTTCCGCCTGCGCTGCAGAGGACACCTGCGTCGCCTCCGGCAACCAGTGCGCCTGGGACTCCACCTCGTGCCGCGACATGACCGACCTCGAGAAGTGGAACCTCCTCCGCGATGAGTGTGCTGCCGCCTCCGAGGAGGATTGCACTTCCCGGCCCCTCAAGAAGGTGTGCAAGTACGAGGCGGCCGAGGATCCGCCCTGCGTGCCCAAGAAGGCCGCGCCCAGCGCGCGTCTCCTCCGTTGAACGCACATGACGAACGGGTCAAGTGTAACAGATATCAAAGATCAATAAATTGTGAGCCCTGCCTGACCAGAAAGAGCCTGCAAGTGTAAAGTCCGAGTCACCATCGAAGCAAAGGTCACTTCAAACTTCGTGCGGCCAACGTCACCAGAGCCAGCGGAAATTCGACCGAGCTTTCGTAACGAACCTGCCAGTAGCATCAGCCATGCTTGACCCGCAGATCGCGAGCGCCAGCATAAGTTGAGTTTGTCAGTTGCGCGCGCGCGATGATCGCCCTCACCTCCTCGCGCGTATTGCAGAGCGAGCGTGGCTTGCTCGCTAACCGGTGCTGCGCCTCAGCCACCACCGTGCCGGCGGCGGCCCGGGCTGTGTTGGCTGGCACTCGGTTGAATTTGACGAAAAGCAGGGCTCACCGGATACATCTTCTGTGGGGGAGGGACGCCGCAACAGGCGCGCCATCAATCTGGCTGGCCGATTGCAGCTTCCAGACCAGGGCAACGCCCGCTCAACGCTAAAGTATGCGTGCGACAGGATCGGATGGCCGCTCGATCCGCTCGACAAAAAGTGCGCTTTTCCAAGAAGATTTGACGGTTGAACGAAGGTTAAATGCTGGCAGCCCGCCCTTCCATGATGTGGCGTCACGCAAAGGCCTCTCACTGCAGACTACCAGCTGGGACGTGGAGATCGGTTTCGCTCCGGCCGGCCCGATCGCAAGGCGGCCGGCGCGTCGAGCGAGAGATTCGTCGAGCCTGCGAGGCGAGCAGAACCCCAACTCTTGCCTGGAAAGGCAGAGCGCGAAGCAGAACGCAACACGAGGCGGAGCCCCTGCTGCGGAGCAGGCGGCCTCCACACGAAAGAGAACGATGATGCTGCGCGCGGCCTTCGTAGTCGGTGTCATCGCCAGTGTTGTGGTCACGCGCGCCGAGGCGGCGGCAACTTGCGCGGACAAATGCAGCAAGTGCAATGGCGAGATCGGTTGCAATACTAAAAGGGAGGGGGTTTGTGAGTGGAAAACGAAAGGAGGGTGCGTTGATATCACAGATGTCACGGTGGCTCTGGCGAACGATAAGGCCAAGTGCGCAGGGCTCAACGAGGACGAGGACGCCTGTTCTTCGTTGACCTTCGAGTATACCACCCTGACGGGCGATGCGGGTGCCTCGCGCTGCAAATTTGTGAGCGAGAACGGCACATCCACCTGCGTTCCCGCATACAGTGCCGCGGACCTTTGCGAAGACTGCACCTGCGCGTCGCAAACGGATTGCGATGCGAGCCTCTACTGCGCATGGAGCTCGGACTCGTGCGCGGCGCTCTCGGAGATTGATGTGCTCATCAAGACGGACGCGCACTGCACTGATAATGCAGACGACAGGGCTTCGTGCCGCGCGATGGACTTTTGCTCGTGGTCGCATCAGGATGACGAATGCCGTGGCCTCGTGGACCCCATGGAGAGCTGCAACGGCAACTGCTCGTCATGCCACAACGAGGAGTTTTGCTCGGCGAGCGAGCTCTTCTGCACCATGGGCGACGGGGCGTGCCGCGAGATGACCGAATACGAGGAGTGGATCATGAAGCAGGCCAAGTGCCTGCCGGTGGAGGATGAGGACACCTGCGACTCGCTGAGCAAGTACTGCAAGTGGTCCAAGTCGTCGGGGGCTTGCGAGCCCAAGAGCGACGCGCCGGAAATTTGTGAAGTGAGCTGCGAGTACTGCAATGACGAGTCTTCGTGCAGCGACAGCCCAGCGGTCTGCGCCTTTGATGACGGCGAGTGCCTTTCGTGCGCGGAAACGTGCGGCGCCTGCGCCACGGAGGCGACCTGCGCTTCGGAGAACCTGTGCGCGTGGGAGGAGGACTCGTGCCGCGAGATGACGGAGATGGAGCAGTGGCAGTACTGGTCTGCCCTCTGCCCCACCTTTGAGTCCGAGGAGACTTGCCCAAAGGACTGCAAGTTCAAGAATGAGGTTTGTGGTCCCAAGGGCAGCGCGCCCGAGGTGTGCGAGCTGGGCTGCGAGTTCTGCGACGGCGAGGAGACCTGTGTGAACAGCCCTGCGGAGTGCGCCTTCGTGGATGAAGAGTGCGTCTCGTGCGCGGACTCCTGCGGCGCCTGCGCCTCGGAGGCGACCTGTGCCGCGGACAACTTGTGCGCCTGGGAGGGAGACTCGTGCCGCGAGATGACCGAGGCCGAGGAGTGGCAGTACTGGTCGACTACCTGCGCGCTCTACACGGACAAGAGCGACTGCCCGAAGGATTGCTCGTGGAACAAGTTCAGGAAGGTGTGCGAGCCCGAGGGCGACCAGCCGGAGGCGTGCTCCAACACGTGTGACATTTGCGCCGATGAGGAGGCCTGCGGCGCGAGCGCGGCGGGCTGCGGCTGGATCGATGAGGAGTGCGTCTCGTGCGAGGATGCCTGCGGCGCCTGCGGGTCGGAGGACAGCTGCTCGGCGGACGCGCTGTGCGCCTGGGACGAGAGCTCCAGCTCGTGCCGCGAGATGACCGAGGTCGAGGAGTGGCAGTACTGGGAGACCGCCTGCAGCGGGTACTCGGACAAGAAGGCGTGCCCGTCGAAGACGTGCTCGTGGAACAAGTTCAAGGACGAGTGCGAGCCCAAGGGCAAGGAGCCGGAGGTCTGCGCCACGACCTGCGGTGTGTGCGAGGACCAGGAGACCTGCGGCGCGAGCGAGGCTGGCTGTGGCTGGGTGGACGGCAGCTGCGAGTCTTGTGACGAGAACTGCGCCGCCTGCGGCACGGAGAACTCCTGCTCCGCCTTCAACCTGTGCGCCTGGAACAGCGTCGCGGGCTCGTGCAGCGACATGACGGAGGTCGAGGAGTGGAGCTTCTGGACGCTCATCTGCAGCTCCTTCACGTCGTCGTCCAGCTGCCCGAAGAAGACGTGCAAGTGGGACAACAAGGCCGAGACGTGCACGGCTTCCAAGAGCGCGCCCAAGGTCTGCGAGCTGGACTGTGGCGAGTGCGACACCGCAGAGACCTGCGGCACGAGCGCCATGGAGTGCGGCTGGATCGAGGGCAACAAGGGTAGCGAGTGCGTCGCCTGCGACGAGAACTGCGCCGCCTGCATGGGCGAGGACCTGTGCCTGGCGGACAACCTCTGCATCTGGGACGACGCCGTCGAGAACGCCACCGCCTGCCGCGCCATGGACGAGACGGAGGCGTACATGCACCTTACCGAGACCTGCGCCCTCTTCGAGTCCAAGCGTGACTGCCCGTCCGGCTGCTCCTGGGACAACAAGAACGAGATTTGCGAGCCCAAGGCCAAGGCGCCCAAGGTGTGCGCGCTGAACTGCGGCGAGTGCAGCGACGAGGAGACCTGCGCGGGCAGCGACGCCGGCTGCGGGTGGATCCTCGGCAAGAAGGGCGGCTCGTGCGAGTCCTGCGCGGACACCTGCGGCGCCTGCGCCACCGAGGCGACCTGTTCGGCTGACAACGAGTGCACCTGGGACGCGGAGACCGAGGCGTGCCGCGATATGAACGAGGTGGAGATGTACCTGGTGCTCGCGGACGCCTGCGGCGAGCTGTCGGTTTCGGCCAGCGAGTGCAAGTCGCTCCGCAAGGTGTGCGCGTACGATGAGGAGACCAGCACCTGCTTCCCCAAGGTTGACCCGCCTGACACCTGCGAGTTCTTCTGCGACAAGTGTGCGGAGCCTGTGGCTTGCAACAGCAGTTACACGCGCTGCTCCTGGAGTGCCGAGGAAGGCGAGTGTAAGAGCTGCGACGACGATTGCGGTTTCTGCTCCGACGCCGACGACTGCTCCAACTCGCACCTCGACTGCAAGTGGTCCGGCGATGACGACCTCTGCGAGCCCATGACGGAGTACGAGGTCTTCCTCGAGGTGTTCAAGGACTGCATCGCCATTACGGACAGGAAGGACTGCCGCAAGCAGAAGAAGTGCACGTACTCGAACGCGGACAGCATGTGCGGGCCCAAGGACATTCCTGAGATTTGCGAAATCGACTGCTCCGTTTGCGCCTCCGAGAGCGACTGCCTCGGCAGCTATTCCGTGTGCGGTTGGGACGCCGAGTCCAACGTCTGCGGCGCCTGCTACAACGACTGCGGCTTTTGCGGGTCCGAGACCACCTGCGCCGGGTCCAACGAGGACTGTATCTGGAAGGACGGCGCTTGCAGCATGATGACGGCCTACGACCAGTGGACTCTCGCCGTGGGCTCGTGCTCCGGCTTCAACACCAGCTCTACGTGCGAGGCCAACGACGACTGCAAGTTCAGGAGCGGCCTCTGCGTTCCGGACATCAAGGAGCCCAAGGTCTGCGAGCTTGAGTGCAAGCGTTGCGGTGGTGAGGACGAGTGCAACGACAGCCCGGCTGCCTGCGGCTGGACCGGCAAGAAGTGCGTCGCCTGCGACGACGACTGCTCCGCCTGCGCCGCCGAGGACATCTGCGTCTCCTCCTCCAGCCAGTGCGTCTGGGACGCCAACTCCGTCTGCCGCGACATGAGCGACCTCGAGAAGTGGGAGCTGCTCCGCGAGGAGTGCGCCGCGGCCACCGAGGAGGACTGCACCTCCAAGCCCATGAAGAAGTTCTGCAAGTACGACGACTCGCAGTCTCCGGCCTGCATTCCCAAGAAGAAGGCCCCCTCTAGCTAAACTAGCTAGCTAGCTCTCTAGCTAATAGCTAGCTGCCATGCCACCCGGTGTGGTTGACGGATGGTTGAATGGATGGATCGACCCATCCATCCATTCATCCATCCATCCACCGACCACACGCCTGGCCTGCCATGTGAGCCGCGCCTGGCTTCTCATTGGCTCCAAACCGGCCGGCCGGCCGGCCGGCCTGACCCCCTTTGTCTCGTAGCTGCAAAGCCCAAACGAATTTCATCTTACGTCCACCAGGTAGCTAGCGCGCCGGCCCGGCTCAGGAGTCGGGCTCAGGAGCGAGCTCGCCAACTCGCACTGGCGCCCCCGCCGCCGCCGCAGCGCCCCGCAGCCAGCCGCTCCACCGTGGCCCACAGCGCGCTCTGTCCGCGAGCCTCGCTAGCCTCCTCTCTCTCTCTCGTCTCCGCATCCAACCGCGGCGCCGTCAAACCCGAACTCGCGCGAGCGGCCAGGGGCCTCTCCTCCTGCATCGATCGGCCGCTTCGCCGCTCCGCCGCTCCGCCGCTCCGCCGCTTCGCCGCCCCGGCCGCCGCCGGGCGCGCGCGCCGGGCAGTCTAGCAGTAGGCTGGCTGGCGCCGGTGCATCAGGCCTTCGGCGGCGCGGCGAGACTCGCCGAGGCCGAGGCGCCGCGCCGCTGGCCGGGCAGTCGCGCTTCGGCGGGCGGGCGGGCGGGCGGGCGAGAGGCGCGCCGTGCCGTGCCGTGCCGCGCCGCGCCGCGCCGCGCCGCGCCACTGGCCGCCGCCTCGTGCGCGTCCTCGCTCCGAGGCGAGACGAGGCGAGGCGTACGTAGGCGCAGGCTGCCAGGCTCGTCACGCTCGTCTTGCTCGTTGCAGCGCTCGCAAGATGGGCGGCGGAGGCGGCGGCAGCCAGAGCGCCTCGCAGGTGCTGCTGTGCGGGTCTTTTGCCGGCGCGTGCTCCGTGGTGGCGAGCGCGCCCTTTGACTGCGTCAAGGTGCGCATGCAGACCAACTCGGCGCGCTTCCAGAGCTTCTCGCAGTGCCTGGCGCGGACGGTGCGCGAGGAGAGCCCGCTGTCGCTGTACAAGGGCGTGTCGCCGGCGCTGACCAGCGCCATCATCGAGAACTCGGTCGTCTTCGCTGCCAACTCGGCCATCCGCCAGCAGGCGCTCGCGCTCAAGCAGGCGCGCAACGACCACACGCCACTTTCGCACGCCGAGCTCTCCGCCATTGGCGGCCTCAGCGGCATCTTTAGCGCCACGGCGATCTGCGCGCCCGAGACCATCAAATGCCGCATGCAGGCGCAGCTCGCCGCCGGCGCGCGCTTCCGCAGCTCGCTCGACTGCGTCGCCCAGACGCTGCGCGCAGAGGGCGTCCGTGGCCTCTTCCGCGGCCTCCCGGCGCAGATCGCGCGCGACGTGCCCTTCAACTTCGTCTTCTTCGGCGCCTACGAGGTCGCCACCAAGGGCCTCTGCGTCCTCACCGGCATCAACGACAAGGCCGGGCTCAGCGGGCCTGCCATCGTGCTCGCAGGCGGCCTCGCCGGCGTCGCTGGCTGGAGCCTTACGCTCCCCTTTGACGTCGTCAAGTCCACCATGCAGGTCTCCACGCGCCCCGGCACCAGCACCTTGTACACCGTGCGCGCCATTTATGCTGCCAAGGGTCCAGCTGGCTTCTTCAAGGGCTGGACTGCCGCTGCCATTCGCGCCTTTCCCTGCAACGGTGCCCTCTTTCTCGGCTATGAGTTCTCCAACCGAGCCTTAGATCGCTTCCGCGAGAATCCCCTCTGGCTTTGATCCCCTTTTGCGCGTGCGTCGCGTGCAAACCGTTTCTATTTGTTTAGTATGATAGCAAGACGCGCATGAGTTTGATGCTATGTGATCGCTGATGGCGCGCACACGGCTTCTTCGCGGGCCAGCCTCGGAGTTCTAGCGCAGCTCTGGCGTCCTTGTCAGTGTTTGAGACGATGCCGTCGGAAACAATGCGTGACGGGCAACCTCCTGGGGCCCTTGATCAACGCCGCCGACGACAACGCGAAAGAGACTCACTCCGGATCTTCCCTCGGTTCCCACCCACTTTGAGCGGCTGGTGGTGGAAGCCGCGCGCCGCGACAGCCAGCGCGCCTGCCACTGCAGTGCGCGAAATGCGTAGCCCTTGGCGCCCACCAGTGCCAGTGCAAAATGAGACTGGCCAGTGGCCAGAGACTTAACCAGAGTCACTACGAAGGTACCACCCCACCCCGCCGCAAGCTGGCGCCGCACTGCGCACGGCAAAGCCGCAAAGCTGCACGCCATCATGAGGAGCAAGTCGAGGACGGCGACCGCGGTCTTGTGCGTCATGAGCGCGCTCATGGGCGCGAGGGTGAAGGCGGACTGCCTGCCCGACAAGGACATCTATCTCGAGCAGGGGTGCGACGCGGCGATTGCTGAGTTCACTCGCGCCATGACTTGCGCTGGCGACACCGCCGAGCCAGTCCCGACCGAGGAGCTGGGGCGTATCGTCGGTCAGTGCTACTATGCACTCGACTACGCGTGCTTCGACTACAACTCGACGGCGAAAGATAGCTTCTGCCTGCAGACCGCGTACGACGCATCCGACGCGAACCCGAGCTACTACGCGAGCGAGTGCACCGACTATTATGGAGCATACTGCCTGCAGTACCTCGCCTCGCTGGACAGCGCGATTGACGCAGCGATCGTCGACCAGGATCCTTCCCCTGGAGAGCACTGCCCGAACTTCAAGTCCGCCTTGGATGCCTACTTCAGTTGCTACGACCAATGCACTTGGAGGGCCAACTTCACCGCAGGCATCAACAAGGGCATTTGCGAGGCCAACATTGATCATGCCGATGTCCGCCTCGCGAGCGAAGGCTCCAGCTTCAGTATTGAGACGTCCTGCAACAGTGATGACATCTGCCGCATCGCAACCACCTCGAGCGCCCCTCCCTCCCTTCACAGCTCCGCCGCAAGCCTGATCGCCGCCGCTCTTTTCGTCGTTGCACTAAGCTCCTGAGCACTCTGGCCCGCATTCCAGACACACGACGAGTGCCAAATTCCCGCTTCTTTTTTTGAACTAGCTAGAAAGCACGCCATGGACGACCCCCGTCCTGGCTCTACACATATCGACGTTCACCTCCCGATTTGATGGTCGTCATCGTCCGAGACCTCAGCCACCAGGTCCCAATGCATCGCCTCGAGGTCCTGCTGGGTGACCTGCGAGACGCCCACCACCGCTGCAGACGACCTTTGTGCGCCAAAGGGCCCACTTGGCCGCCGCCGGGCGCCAACTTTTCCGGCCTTGGCATTGTCCACCCGGTCCGACACGATGGGCGAATTGGGGCGGCGCGGCAGCACGGGCGTCGCGGACTCCTCCGCCTTGCTTGGTGCGGGCTGCTCCGTCTCGAGCGCCGTACCCTTGGACTCCGTCACGCTAGTTAGGGGCGAGTCCTGACCGCCGCCGTCCTCGTCGTCGTCCTGCGCATTCTCAGGGGCCGCGACCGGCGACACCTGCTCCGGCGTGAGAAGCGCGGGCGCGGGCGAATCCGGAGACTCGGCCATCGCAGGCGCAGGCGCCTTGGGCTCGGGCGTCAAGAGGGCCGGGGCCGGCGACTCCTCGGGCGACCGCGATGCCGTGCCTGTTCGATCAGGTGTGAGCAGCCCAGGCGGCTCCGGTGATTCGGGTGGAGACGTTTGCGCCGGCGTGGGCGTCTGTGCACGGGGTGCAGACTTCGTCTCAAGAAGCTCGTGCTCGGTCAAAGCCGAGGTCTTGGTCTCCAAAGGAAATTCCTCCTGCTCGCGATCGTCGCTGTCGCTGTCACTGTCGTCGTGGTGGAGGTTGACTTGATGTTCACGATGATACTTGTCGTCGTCATGCTCATGATCATGCTCATGATCGTGGTCATCATTATGCGCATGATCGTGCTCGAACGAATCCGCCGTCTTGGCCTCCACAGGCACGTCCTGCCGCTCTTGCGCGGTTGTAGGAGAGACCGGGGTCACGCGCGTGACGGGCGGTGCGCGTGAGGACCCAGCGGAAAGCACACTTGGGGTCGGGACCACCTCAGGTTCGTCCCGCGCGCCGTGCTCAGACCACGGACTCGTCTTGGTCTCCACGTACGGGCGCGGAAAGCCTTGCGGGTCAGCAAGACCTTGCCGGTAAGCACGCACCTGCGGCACGGCCATGTCTTCTTCTCCCGCATCGAGGCTCGCGATATGAGGCGGCGGGGGTAGCGGTGACCACGTGTCGTGCTGCTCAACTTCGCCCGCGTCCTCCTGCATCGTGAGCGATGTGGTCCTCTTCTCCTCCTCACTAGGAGGCCACTCGGGGCGCGGCGGACGCGCCTCAGTGGCAATATGCCGCGCGGGCCGCTCGCGGTCGCCGTCGCGGTCCTGGTCGCCGATGTTCGGGTCCGCAAGATCCTCCGCGGAGACGCGCAGCGCCGCAAACGAGGGCTGTGCAACCACCCGTGGGCGGCTTCGGGGCTGCACCGCGAGCGCAGCTTGTTCCTCGGCCTCGCGCTGCCGGCGCTGCCGCTGGCGATCGGCGATCGGGACCATGGCGTCTTGGAGCAGCTGGTCGCGCGGCGTAGGGAACTCATCTTCAAGGTCCTCAAGGTCCTCCGTGGGCTGCGGCACGTAAAAGGCCTCAGTGAGGTCCGCTGTGAGCTTGCGCACGGCGCGTACGGCGTTCTTAAAGCCCGGCTGAGCTTCGCTACGCCGCGAGACCTCGATCTGGCGCTGAAGGTGTACGCGCTGTTCGTCTGTGAGCGTGTCCATGTCTGGGAGTGCCTCGTCAAAGGCCGCCATCTTGCGGCGCAGTTGCGAGCGAACCTCGCGCAGCTGCGCGCGGACCTCGGCGGAGCCGTGATCCCAGCGCGCGCGGACATACGGCTTGCCCGGAAACGGCACGTGATCCATGGGCTGCGCGCCGACGTGGAACTGGGTCCGCAGAAGCGAAGCACGGCCGTCAATGATGGTGTCCACGTCGGCCATGGCAACACGCTCTTCGTCCGAGATGGTATCCTGACGCTGCGCGTGCAGGTACTGCAGGGTGATGTTGCGCACGGCCTCGTCGTTGATGGGCCGCGCGTCTGGTTGCACCTCGACGGCCACAGCTTGCGCCACGTGGCGCGCGACGGCAAGACGGGGCGAGGTCGCCCTTTCCGCAGATGTGGCCTGCAGCAGGTCCGCTTTGGCGCGTGCAAAGGCGGCGCTCATGCTGTGCTCCCTGAGCGTCTGCATGGCGCGCGCAAGCGCGCGCTGCCGCCAAGAGCGGGACGCGGCGGCGAGCGAGCGGCACAGGTTCGCCATGATGGCCTCCCGGAAGCGACGTGTATGCGCTTCGCCCGCTGCGCCCTTGGCCTCTTCGTCCGCCACAGCGAGCTCTTGCACGGGTTCGTGCCACGGACGGCTTTGCAAGGCGTGACTCTGCGCTTGCGCGTGCGCTTGCGCTTGGGCTTGGGCTTGCGCGTGTGCCCGCGCGTCGGCCTGGGCTTGCTCGGCCTGGCGAAGGCGCAGCTCGCGCTCGAGAAGGTCGACCTGCTCCCGCTGCAGGCGAGCTTGCTCCTCGCTGCGCGCCCGCTTCGCCTCATCGTCCGCCTCGGCGCGCGCGGTGAGAGAAAAGGTGCGGAAGACATCCAGTTTGGCCTCAAGACCGGCAATGCGCTGTTCGTACGCCAGCTGCTGGCCTGCGAGGCGCGCCTCAAAGTGCGCCTGAACGCGGTCCTCGTTGGCCTGGTGCTGTGCGCGCAGCGAGGCGAGCTGCTCCTCATGCAGCGCACGGTCGGCCTCGCGCGCGCGGTCCACGGCGCCCTGGATAGCCTCTTCGCGGTCCTTGACGGCTGCAAGCAGCGAGGCTTGGAGGTCCTCGATGAGCGCGGCCTGTTTCTGCGCGGGCAGCTCGCTCGTCGGATTGGGCTCCACGTTCTCCGCGTCGTGCAGAGGAGGCGCCTTGTAGACGTGGTTTCTGCGTGCGCAATGGCGGCGCAAAAAGTCCCGCGAGCTAAAGGTCTTGCCGCAGGTGGCGCAGACAGCGGCCTCGAGTCCTGGCGCGTCGAGCCCTGCACCGGGCCGCGTTCCAGCGAGTGCATGGGCAAGCGTCTCCTTGAGCGAGCCCGCGCCGGCGCCCGGCCCGTGGACGGTGAGCACGTACTCGAAGGTGGCGAGCGCCTTGCGCTTCTGACGCAGCTCCTTGTGAAGACGATCATTCTCGTCCGCGAGCACGCGCCCGTCCTCGGCTAGCTGGTCAGCCTCGGCCGTGGCCGTCCTGGCCTCGGCTCGCGCCGTGTCAACCTGCGCGAAGAGCGCATTCTCCAGGTTGAGCAGGTACTCGATGATGAGCTGCGCGACGCGGAAGGTCTTGATCAGGGTGGCGTCCGCGAGCCCCTGCAGATCAGCCACCTTGAGGTTGCAAAAAGCCACATTCTCCAGCACCTCCTGCAGCGCACCCACATCGACGCGGTCCACGACGCGCGTCAGGTCCAGGCGCGCGAGCCTGCGCACGTCGAGCTTGCCGTGGCGCTGCTGGAACCTAAAGCTCCGCAGCCAGTCAGCACCGCCGCCTACGCCGCCCTCCAGCTCCCGGTCGTCCGCGCTGTCCTCCTCGTCTTGCTCGTACGCGGCGGCGCCGGTCGAGGCAGCGGCAGCCCCGGCCCCGTGCCGATACCGCCGCTTGGCGCGCAGCTCCTGGAGCGCCGCCGTGCCCATGGTGCAGCGGGGCCGCAGCGCGAGCGGCGTCTGCAAGCGAGCGGCGCTGCGACTTGCAGTTGATTGACAGTGAGGTGGTTGAGCTCAGGCTGGGACGCGCGTCCCACGCGGCCTAACAGTAGCCATTAGGCCTCTTAGTCAACGGTTTCGAGGGAGACCGCGGTACAACTCTCCTGCGCTCGCGGCTCGCACGGCGGGAGCGGTGAGTCGCCGGCCGGGGTGGCGGCGGCTCCGACGGCGGCGGCAAAAAAGAGGGTCCTGGCAAGGCTCGGCTGCGCGCCGGAGGCCAGGGGCGCTCTCGTCCATGGCGCGCTCGCTGGCCGCGCTGGCCGTGTTGGCGGTGCTGGCGGTGCTGGCGCAAGGCGGTGAGGCGCTGACGTGCTACGTGGGGCGCCATGACTGCTTTCCGGAGTGCGTGGCGATCAAGGCGGAGGAGCTGGGCGACGCGGCGGCCGCCGAGGCGGCGTGGAGCATCGAGCAGTGCGCTTTTCAGGACGCGGTGACCTTGACGGCGCCAACCGCAGTGCCAGAGGGAAGCACGAACTGCACGCAGACCGTGGAGACCTGCTGGTACGAGGGCCCGGAGGATAACCAGACGCGCACGTGCACCGCCACCGAGGACCAGTGCGATACGGCGCCGCCGGAGGACGATGACGCTCTCGCGCCAGTGTGGACCTGCGCGCGCGAGCTGGAGGCCTGCGGTGGCGTCGCGGACTGCAGCACGGGCTTGGCGCCCAATCAGACCATGGAATGCGCGGAGGACGAGGTGTTTTGCATTGACGAGTTCCGTCGGCCGCAGAACTCCCGCTACGGCAAGACCGCGGTCTGGGGTTTTGAGGCCGTCCACATTCGCGGTTGTGCGCGCACCTGCGAGGAGCGCGAGCAGTCCACGCTCACAGGCACGGGCGTGCGATGCTGCCAGGACGACCTGTGTAATCTTGCTTCGGGCCGCCTTACGCCATGGTCCGTCGTGCTGCCGCTGTTGTTGTCGCTGTTGTTGCTGCCCTGACGCTGATGAAGAACTCGAAACGAAATGAATTTCCTGCTGGAGACCTGGCTGATGGAGCAAGACCGTGACACGAGACACGCAAAGACAAGCCCTACTTTCAGGAGCTAGGAATGACCATCTGTTTCTGTTGTACAGTTCGTGAATACCAGAGCAAAAGTCTGCACGACGACGCGGCGATCGCGTCGCGAGCGTGCGCTTCTAGTTGGCTGCATGGGTGCATGGGTGGGTGGAGAGAGACGAGTCCGCCATGAGAGGTGGACAAGAAGCTCCTTGCTCTGCATTGCATTGCATTGCAATATTTTTGCATCGCATTTCGCATTGCGTTGCTTGCTGCTCGATCGCGCGCATGCACGCTCGATCGATCGCTCGCTGGCTGCGCATGCGCAAATGAAAAGTGTCTGCCTGCGAGGCAACAGGAGCGCGCGACAGCTAAATCAGGTGGCTCTCTCATCCGTCGTGGAATGCGGGGAGGGCGAGCCTGAGCGGGAGAGAGAGAGAAAAAAAAGAAGGAGAAGGAAAGAGGACATCCAGGAGAACGAAAGCGCACGCGTCAGAAAGGACAGACGCGTACGCGCACGCGCGCGCGAGAGGCAACGGGGCCGACGCGGCCGAGCTCCTCCTTGTTGCCGAACGGAGCCGCAGTAGTCAGTCATCTACGAAAGCGCGCGAAATCGCGCGTCGCAGACTATGCGGGAAGGTTGGGACCGACCGCGGAGGACGGCGTGGTGGCCGAGGCGACCGCAGCGGCAGTCTTCTTGGCCGCGGCATCACCACCGCTGCCGTCCTCCGGCATGGTCTTCATGCGGCGAACCGAGGCCGGCAGGGGCTTGCCATTGATGACGAGCTGGATGTGCTCGGCCGTGAGGCTCTCGTGGTCGAGGAGCGCGCGGGCCAGGCGGTGCAGCTCGCGCTTGTGCGCGGTGAGCAGCTTGCGTGCGCGGTCGTAGGAGGCGTTGAGAATGTTCTTGACCTCCGCGTCGACGCGCTGGCGCGTCTCGTCGCTGATGGGCAGACGGTCGTTGGGCAGATAGACGATGCCGACGTCAGAGCTGCCCATTCCGTAACGCTCGACCATGGCGCGCGCGATCTGCGAGGCCTTCTGGATGTCGGAGGAGGCGCCCGAGGTGACCGAGTCCGGGCCGAAGATGAGCTCCTCGGCGGCGCGACCGCCCATGCAGACGTCGAGCTCCGCGAGCATCTGGCGCTTGGTGCGCTGGAGCATGTCCTGCTCCTCGGGCAGCTGGTGCACCATGCCGAGGGCTTGGCCGCGCGGCATGATGGTGGCCTTGTGGATGGGCATGGCGCCCGGGGTGTGGAGCGCCATGAGCGCGTGGCCGCCCTCGTGGTAGGCGGTGACCTCGCGCACCTCCTTGGGGATGATGGCGGAGCGGCGCTCGGCGCCCATGAGCACCTTGTCTTTGGCGTACTCGAGGTCCTCGGTGGTGACGGTCTCGGCGCCGATCTTGGCGGCGCGCAGCGCGGCAACGTTGACAATGTTGGCGAGGTCGGCGCCCGAGGCGCCGGGCGTGCCCCGCGCCACGTCAATGGCGCGCACGTCGTCCTCGTGCGGCACCTTGCCAAGGTACAGGTTGAGGATGGCGGTGCGGTCGTGCAGGTCCGGGAGCGGGACGACGACATTGCGGTCGAAGCGGCCCGGGCGCACGAGCGCCGGGTCAAGGACGTCGGGAAAGTTGGTGGCGCCGATGATGATGATGCCCTCGGTGTCGCGGAAGCCGTCGAGCTCGACGAGCAGCTGGTTGAGCGTCATCTTGAGCGCCTGCTGCTCCTTGAGCGCGCGCGTGGAGCCGATGGCGTCGATCTCGTCGATGAAGACGATGCACGGGCTGGCCTTCTTGGCGGCGTCAAAGAGGTCGCGCACGCGGCGCGCGCCCACGCCCACGTACATCTCCTCAAAATCGGAGCCGGCCGCGTGGAAGAAGGGCACGCCGGCCTCGCCGGCGATGCACTTGGCCAGCAGCGTCTTGCCGGTGCCGGGCGGACCAGTGAGCAGCACGCCCTTGGGCAGCTTGCCACCGAGGCGCGTGAAGCGCTTCGGGTCCTTGAGGTACTCGACGATCTCCTGCAGCTCGTCCTTGGCCTCCTGCGCGCCGCACACGTCCTCAAAGGTCTTGCCGGTCGTACCAACAAAGGCCTTGACCTCGGTCGTCAGCCCACGCGGCATCATGCCCCGGCCCTCCATGAACATGTTGAAGCCGAAGACAAGGACGCCGGCCAGCGCCAGCATGCGCGCCGCGCGCCAGAACTGCGACTTGACGTTGCCCTCCACGATCTGCACGCGCACCGGGACGGACTCGGACCCGATCTGGCCGGCCGCCGCGCCGCTCCCGGCGAACAGCCCGCCTGCCTGCATCTGCGGCAGGAAGCCGGCGCCCGCGCCGCCGCTCGCGCCGCCGGCCGCACCCCACGCCGGGCCGCCGGCCCCGATGCCGCTGCCGCCCGGGTGCTGGTGCGAGGCCTGCTGCGCCGCGTAGCCCAGGAGCCCGTGGCCGCTGCCGTAGCCGCCACCGCCGCCGCCGGCGACGTTGTAATGCCCATTGCTGTAGCCGCCGCCGTGGCCGTAGGCGGCCGCCGCGGCGCCGCCGTGCGCGAGCCCGTACGCGGCGCCGGCCTGCGCGTTGCGCAGCAGATCGTCCATGGACGTGCGCTCGAGGCGGCCGGTGGCCACCAGCGCCTTGAGGTACTCCTTGAAGACGCCCTCGCTCGCCGCGAACCGCCCGGACTCGTACCTCTGCAGCACGATCTCCGGCGAGACCTTGCCCACCTCGCGCAAGAAGCGCTCCTGCGCGGCGGCGTCCGCCACGCGCATGTTCGCGTCATCCTCCAGCCGCTCCAGCCTGCTCCTGCTCCTCGACGAGATGCCCCTCACGCCTCCGCCGCCGCGCGCGCCGCCTCCGCCGCGCGCGCCGCCGCCGCACAGCCCCCGCGCCGCGCCGCCGCGTGCCGCCTCCACGGCCCTGGCCAGCGACACCACCATCGCCATGCCGCCCCGCTCCGTCGCCGCCGCCGCCCGCTCCGCCGCTGCGGCCCGCGCCGCCGGCCCGCCGCCCGCCGCCGCCGCCGCCGCGCCGCCGCCGCCGCCGCGCTCGCGCTCTGCCGCGCTGCCGCGCGCCGCGCGCCCGCTTCTTCGCGAGCGCCGCTGCGCCTCCGACGGCCGCCAGCCTTGCCACTAGGGCTTGCTACCCTGCGACACCCCACTTCGCGCCGCCAAACCCGATTCACAGTCTGTGACTGTCATCACTTGGTAAGGCGGCGGCCTATAGGCTAGTGCCGGCGCAGGCAGCGCAGAGGGCGCCGCCCGACTCGCCCGCCCCAGGGCTCGCCGCTCGCGCCACGGGCTGGCCTCAGGCTGCCCGCTGAGGCCAGCCCGGCGGCCAGACCCGGCGCAGCCCGAGGCGGGCAGGCGCGGCGCGCGCCAGCTCGAGTCGAACACGAACGGAGCTTGAGCGCGACTTCGAATTTTGAATTGGAGCTCGAATTTGAATTCGAATTCGAATCGAGCTCGAATGCAAATTCGAATCGTGGCGAGGCGGAGCTCTGCCAGAGGCGAAACGAAAGCGCGCGGAGCGCCGCGCCGCGACGCCGCGACGCCGCGACGGGGCCGCCGCGCGCGGGCGGCGAGGCGAGCGAGCAAGGGAGGAGCTGGAGGCTGCTGGCTGGCTGACAGGCAGGCAGGCAGACCGGCACGCAGGCCAGGCTCGACGAGGAGGGAGAGGAGGGCCGGAGCAGCGCGAGGACGGCGTGCGTTGGCGAGGAGGCGAGGCGAGAAGGAGCTGCTGGCGCGTGGGAGGAGGCGGGGAGGACCGCACCGGCAGGCAGGCAGGCCGGCGGCAGGCCGGCCGATTGATTTTGCGAGGCCAGGACTCGGAGGGAGGCTCCGGGCGGGGTCCTCGTTGATGCTCGATGGCGAGACGAAGTCGAGATGCGCGGCCACGACTCGGACTTGCGCCGGGGTTTTGGGCACCAACCTCCGGCCGAAAGACCTTGTTCTCCTGGCTGTTTGACTGAAAGTTGATTGGTTGCTGCAACTTGCTGGCCGGGGCTTGTGCTCCCGGTGATTTGGAGGGCGTTTTGGAGGGAGGACTTGCTGTCACGGTGCGCAGCCAGCCACGCGGCACGTTGGCATGATGTAAACAGGAAAGTGTCCGTCTGTCGGCTGCGCTTCGAGTCCTACATTGGCGGGCTGCTTCTTGAGATTTTGATCAAAACCTCTTGGTTGGCAAGTCTGCTTTGATTTAGGGCTCGTTTGCAGGCAGCTCCTGGCGGCGCTCCTGGTCGCCGCCACTCTCGATGCGACTAGGCCTGCGCTCTTGGCTCTGATCATTCTCTGCCTGACCCTCTCTGTCCCTCAAAAGCAGCCGCGTCATCACGACGAAAACCCAAGGCCCAGAATCTCCCCATGACGACGCCAACGGCCACCGCGTGCGTGGACTGGAGCGCGCCCAGCCCAACAGAGTGCACCCGACATGGCTCCTCCTCTTCGTCGTCGTGATCCTCGTCCTCGTTCTCGCCGGCGTCGCCGTGGTCGGTCTCGACTGACGTAAAGACCGGCCCGTCCGAGTTCGGGCCCGGGCCGGGGTCGTCGACGGTCGACCCGCCGCCGGGCCGCGCTCCGTCTCTCGCGGGCCGCGGCGCCGAGGCTCTCTCAGGCTGCCCGAGTCTCGACGCGAGAGTCCTTCTCAAGTCACAGGCGGCCTCCTCCAAGTCTCGCCGGCGCGGCCAAGCCAGGCTCGGCCCTCGCCGTCTCCGCGCTCGCGCGGCGCGCGGCAGAGCCGGTCGCCGGCGCGGCGGCGCGGCGACGCGGCGGCGCGGCGGCGCGGCAGGGGCGCGGCGCGGCGCGGCAGGATGGCCGCGGCGGGGTACGAGAGCTTCGCGGCGCTGCTGGCGGATGATGGGGCGCGGCGCGGCGGCGCGGGGCGCGATGGCGGCGGCTTCCCTCTTGCGCGGGCGTCGTCAGCGTCCTTCGGCGACCCGGGCGGCGCGGGCGGGTCCATGGCGGCGGCGGTGGCGTCGTACGCGGCGACGCGCGGCGACTCGCCAGAACGCAAGCGGCGAGGCATGGACGGCAACTTCGAGGTGATGCAGGAGGACGAGGACGGCAAGGACCGCACGCGCAAGCTGCGCGACGCGGACGCGCTGCACTCGCCGGACGGCGGCGCGGAGCCGGGCAACCCACGGGTCTTCCGCAACCGGCGCAACTCCAAGCTCTTCTGGATGGACGACAGCGCGGCCAAGGCGTGCTGCAACTGCGAGGCGCCCTTTACGATCCTTCTGCGCCGCCACCACTGCCGCGCGTGCGGCTTCATCTTCTGCGGCAGCTGCACGAGCAAGCGCATGGACGGCGCCGCCTACAACTTGGCGGGCCAGGTGCGCGTCTGCGACGAGTGCTACAACTACGCGCAGCGCATGCGGGACGGCCTCAGCCAGAACGAGCGCAGCCACCTGCACCGCCTGCAGAATCAGGCGTCCTCGCATCATCCGCATCACAACGAGGACGACGACTTCGAGGACGTTGACGATGACGCATCCTCGCACCGCACCACGGCGCATCACTTTATTCAACAGCGGCAGCAGCAGCAGCAGCAGCAGCAGCAACAGCAGCATCGGCAGCCCGAGCCGGGCCAGCGGGCGCCGCCGGGCGTGCCGGAGGGAGGCGGCTACCGGCGAGGCAGGCGGCCGGCGGGCCTCGGCAAGGGTGTCGAGGAGGAGGAGGAGGAGGGCGAGGACGAGGAGATGGACATGGACGCCGATGCGGAGGGCGACGCGGACGGCGCGGACGAGGCCGACGCGGAAGAAAGCTGGGGCTGGGGCTGGGCCGACTCGCACAACTCGGCGCTGCCCCCCAAGACGCGCGCGGCCGCAGCCGGCCCCGCGGCAAGGCGCGAAGACAAAGCGAAACGCGGCGGAGTCCCGGCGCCGCGAGGCCCGGACCCGCTCGAAAAGGGCAGCCCAGGCCGGTCCGCAGGCGGCACCGCCGGCGACATCAAGGACGGCGGCGCCGGTGGCGCTGCCGGCAGCTCGCAGAGCGGTGCTCGCAACACAAAGCTGGCCTCGGCGCGCGCCTCGAGCCGACGCCTGCTGGAGCCCATGGACCTCGTCGACATCCTCAACATGGACGACGACCCGACGGGCGCAGCGGCGCTGGCGCGCCTCGGACCAAGCCGGCTGAGCAAGCGCGGCGCCTCGCTCAAGGCGGCCGGCGGGCTGTTCGCGGCGGCCGCCGCGGCAGCGCGGCGACCGCGCAGCAACAGCTGGGACGGCAAGCCACGCGAGAGCGTGGCGGCCGCGGCCGCGCGCATGGACGTGGACGAGAAGCTGCGCAGCAACAGCTTCAAGCAGAGCCGGTCGCAAGCCTCGCTCATCGACTCGCAGCGGTCCTTGGACGATCTGCTCAAGTCGCACGAGCTGCTCGACGGGTCCAAGTCCGGGAACAAGGCGGCCGTGGCGCGCCTGCAGCGCGAGCTGCTCTCCAAACGGCTCGACCTGGCCGTGCAGCGCCTGGTCAACAAGCAGGTGGACGCGCTGCGCGACGCGCGGCCTAGCATCCTGCTCTCGGACGAGGTGGCGGACGAGTGGAAGCAGACCCTGACGCGCATCAGCAAGCAGTTCTGCAGCGCCGTGCGGCCCTACAACATGGACTTTGACGGCTACTGCAAGCTGGTCAGCGTGCCGGGCGGCGCGCTTTCCGAGTGCGCACTGCTCAATGGCGTGGTCTGCGACAAGCACGTCGTGCACCGGCTCATGCGCCAGCGCATCGTGCAGCCGCGCATTTTGCTGCTGCAGGGCGCCATCGAGTTCTCGCGCGAACGCAACCGCATCAGCTCGCTCGACGCGCTGCGCGAGCAGGAGAACCACTACATGGAGCTGGTCGTGCACAAGATCGTCTCCATGGGCGTGGACCTCCTGGTCGTCGGCAGCAGCGTCTCGCGCATCGCGCAGGAGCTGCTGCTCGAGGCTGGCATCTCGGTCGTCATTAACGTGCAGACGCGCTTGCTGGAGCGCATCGCGCGACTCACGGGCGCCTACCTGCTGCCCAACACGGACCTCATGTTTATCCTGCCCAGCTCCGACTTGCTCGAGGAGTGGGACCCGCGCGGCACCTGCAAACTGTGGACCATGCGCACCTTCACGACGCGGCTCACCGACGCGCAGCTCGCCGAGCAGCTCGAGCAGCGCGCGCGTGTGTCGCCGCAGAGGACGCTCATGTTTTTCGAGGGCTGTCCGCCGCGCCTCGGCGCCTCCATCTGTCTGCGCGGCGCCAGCCCAGACACGCTCGCGCACATGGAGCGCATTGTCACCACCATGATCACCACCACCTACACGCTCAAGCAGCAGAACCGCCTCTTCCGCGACATTGGCGTCTTCATCGGCGAGGACCGCCTCTCCAAGCCGTCGGCCTTTGCGCACGAGGACGCCCTCCTGCAGGCCGACCAGCTCCAGGTCTGCAAGGTGTCCATCCGCGAGCGCGACCAGATGCACCCGGCCGAGCTCAAGCGCTTCAACTTTGGCACCATCGGCAGCGACCTCACGCTCGGCGACTATCTGCGCTCCCGCTGCTTCAAGACTGCGCCCAGCGTGCGCCGCAGGCGCCCGGGCCAGACCGCCTCGCCGCCGCCGCCGCAGCAGCAGCAGCAGCAGCAGCAGCCGGCGACGCCGGCGCAGCAGGCCGCCTCCCAGCAGGCCGCCTCCCAGGGCGCGCAGGTGGACTACGCGTCCGACTCGCAGCCAGCGGGGCTCGACAAGGACCTGGCCGCCGCGCAGCCGCAGCAGCCGCAGCAGCCGCAGCAGGGCGGCCTGCAGCACAAGCTGTCGGCCGCGTCCAACCTGGCGTCGCCGCTGCTGGCTGGGATCGCCGACGCGGGCCGCAGCCCGGGCGCGGACGGTGGGCCCATGACGCCGCGCGACGACCGCAACAGCGATGCGGTCGACGAGAGCAACGCCAGCCCGGCGGAGCTGAGCGACTCGGCCGCTGCGGGCGGCCTCGAGAACGCCAGCGGCGCAGCCGACGCCGTCTACTGCGTGGGCGAGGGCCGCGTCTACGTGTTCACCGGCTCGCTCAATAAGAGCGACGAGACGCACGCCTCGCTGCGCGACAGCCTCGACAATATCCGCCGCGAGTACGTTGCCAGCGGCATTCGCCGCCTGCAGAACTCCGAGGCAAACCGCCGGTCGCGCGCGCTGCCCATCAAGAACTTGCCCATTCTCACCTGGTCCGAATGCCTCAAGTGCGACGCCACCACCGAGTACAAAGTGCTCTCCAAGGACGCCGAGAGCCTCTCGTTTGCGCGCTGGCTCCAGCTCAAGTTGTTTTTCCGCGCGCGCAACGTCAGTTCGCTGCTGCCGTCCTCGCCGGCACAGGGCTGTCGACATTCCATCTTCCAGGACTACGTCACCTACTTTGAGCTCAAGGGCCAGGTTGCCGGCTTTGAGTTTGAGAAGCTGGACCCCTTCGTGACGAGCCTGGCGCCCGTCGACCCAGACGTCCCGCGCCCACTGCCCCGCTTCGCGGAGCTCTGGCTCACACAGATGGTGCGCGTCAAGCGCGCCGAGCTCACCGACACGCTCAAGTTCGTCCGCCTCGGCTTCCTCGACAAGAAGCTGCACCGGTACGCGGACGAGTTCGCCGACGCGGAGGGCACGCGCGAGGAGGTGGTTCGCCTGGAGGACGAGATCCGCTCCGGCATCGCGGACCTCACCGCCTGCCTCAAGGACGAGGACTCCGTGCACGAGCTCACCGTGCTCGAGACCTACCGCGTGCGCCGCGAGCTCATCAAGCTGGTGGGCGAGTGGAACGCCAAGCTCGCGATGCTGCGCCACCGCGCCGCCACGGCCAGCCCGACCATGCCGCCTCGCAGCGGCCTGGACCGCCCGCGGACCTTCTCGGACGGCGCGCTGGACGAGGCGGCGGCCGCGGTGGCGGCGGCCACGGACGGCGCCGGCGACGGCGCCGGCCGGCTCCTCGAGCTCGACAAGCCCTTTGACCTGACCCGCGCCACGAGCGTGCCGCACCACAAGCCCAAGTCTGCCAGCAACGGCGCAGTGCTGCCGCCCTTCGGCATGCACTCGCTGCCCGGCACGCCCATGAGCGGCATTTCGCGCCGGACCACGCTGCTCAAGTCCCACAGCCTCAGCAGCCACGGCAGCAGCTCTGGGCCGGTCCCGGGCAGTGGCAGCAACAGCAGCAGCTGCAGCGATGCGGGCGTCGAGACGGGCCGCCTCCAAGAGGCGGCGCAGGAGACCGCGATCGAGTCGCAGGCGCTCCTCTCGCCCGTGGACCTGCCGGCCACCTTCATGCACCGCGGCCGGCCCACGCTGCCGCCGGGCTTTGGCAACCGCGTCGTCTTTGTGTACGACGACGAGCCCACCTCGTGGATTGCGTACGCGCTCAACTCCATGGAGCACCGCCAGGGTCTCTTCGGGCGCGCCGAGGAGCGCGAGCAGATGGACAACTTCCAGGCCGGCAAGTGGTCCAGCGTCATGCGCGTGCCCCTCGTGGACGCGCGCGCCACCGCGCTCACGCTCAACTTCCAGGACGTGCAGCGCCTCGAGCAGCTCAGCCTGCACTTTTCCGTCAAGGTGTACTGCCCCTTGCAATTCTACGCGCTGCGCCAGGCGCACATCAATTGGCGGCGGTCCTCGGACGGCTCTCGCGCGCGCCTGGACCCGGAAGTCTCGTTTTTGGAGTCGCTCTCGCGCTGCGACCACTGGCGCGCCACGGGCGGCAAGTCTCGCTCCGTTTTCCTCCGGTGTCGCGACGGCCGGTACATCGCCAAGTCGATCTCGTCCGATGAGCTGGACATGTTTCTCGCGCTGGCGCCCAGCTATTTCGACCACCTGGCCAACGTCTACGACAAGCGCTGCCCGACGGCGCTGCTGCGCATAGTCGGAGTCTACACGGTCACGTCAAAGGACGCGCCGCCCCCAGCGTCGGCGGCGGCCCCGTCGCGTTCCACCATCTCCTCGGCCTTTAGCTCGAGGATCAACCTGGCGGACCTCGACGCCGGGTCCGCGCAGGCGATCTCGCGCGACTTTGGCGGCAAGCAGGGCGCTGGCCCGCTGGCGCCGGCGGCGGTCTCCGCCACAGCGGCGGGGGGCTCCCCGGCCAGCGGCGTGGAGCGGGGCGACCCGCTCAGCGGCGACGCGAGCAGGCCCGGGTCGCCGCCCGTGGACGAGAGCGAGGACGACGGCGAGGCGCGCAAGCGCGCGGACGCGGCGCAGCTCCGCGCGATTCAGGCACCGCCCACGCCGCCCATGCTGCCCCTGGAGGCCCCGCGGCCGCCTCCCGCCGCGCCCTCTCTGCCGCCGCGTGATGGCTCGCCGCCGCCCGCGTCGGCGTCGGCGTCGGCGTCAACGTCGGCGTCGGCGTCGGCGGGCGCCTCGCCCTCGCCCTCGTCGTCAGGAGGCAAGGTCCGCGAGCGCCCCGTAGACCGTCTCTTGGAGTCGGCGCTGGACCACCTGACCAAGCGCGAGGACGCCGGCGCGGCTTCTGGCAACGCGGACGGCGGTGCGGCGGCGAGCAAAGCGCCAACGGCGATCGACACGACCGCGGAGGCTGTGACGCCTTTGGAGGCGCCGCAGCCGCTGCAGCAGCCGGTCCTGCCGCGGCTCACACCGACGGTGGGCGGCCTGGCGAGCGCGGAGAACGCGTCGATGAGCTTCTCCGCCAAGCGATCCAAGGGCGAGATTGGCATTGTGCGCCCGCCCAGCGCCGCGGGCAGCGAGGGCAAGCAGATGGTGCCCTCCACGGGCGTGCGCAAGGTTTCCAGCGGCAGTATCCCCATGTTCGGCGGCTCCATCGGCGGCGCGTCCACGAGCGGGGTCAAGGCCGAGAAGACCGAGACAGCCGCGGCTGCACCTGGTGGGCCTTCCTCCTCTTCCTCCTCCGCCTCCGCCTCCGCCTCCGCCTCCATGGCCGTGACGGCGGGGTCGGCTGGCGGTGTCGCTGCCTCCGGCTTGGCGTCCGGCGCGAACGCGGCCAGTGGGACGGCCGGGATGCTGGGCGCCATGGGCGGCGCGGCCGTGGGAGGCTCAGGCACTGGTCGCGTCAAGATCGAAGCCAGCGGCGCGGGAGGTGAGGCCGGCGCCGAGGCTGCGCGCGGCGTGGCCGAGGAGGCGGAGGCGGCCGAGGAGCCGCCGGTGCCGCCGACTCCGATGGGCTCGGAGCGTCAGTCTAAGACGCACTACATCATCATGGAGAATTTGTTCCCGCCGGACGAGGTGTTCGAGGCCAAGTTCGACCTCAAGGGCAACTTCCGCAACCGCCTCGTTCAGCATCCGAAAAAGGGCGAGGTGCTGCTTGACCGCAACTTCCGCGCGTACACGAACGGTGTCCCGCTCTCGCTGACGCCAACGGCGAAGCGGGAGCTACGCGAGGCCATCGAACGCGACACGGAGTTCCTTGAGCACGAGGAGATCGTCGATTACTCGTTGCTCCTCGGGATCCCTGCGCCGGCCGGCGAGCGCGACGAGGAGCCGGACGCCAGGGCGGACGCCGGCGACGATAACCTGCCTGCCCTGCGCGTCGGCATCATCGACTTCTTGCAGCTCTTCAACCTGCGCAAGATGATCGAGTTCAACGTCAAGCGGGCTGGGATGATCGCGGGCCAGCTCGAGCCCACCGTCATCGACCCGCCGGCCTATCGTGCGCGTCTCCTGCGTGCTCTCGACCGCAATTTTATCGGTGTCGCCAATCAGGCGCCTGCACCCCCGAAGCCTCCGCTGCAGTCCTGGACCTGATGATGATGATGGTGACGACTGATGATGTTGTAAAGTAAGTGCTTCACTATCGGGTAGTTACCAAGAAGAGAGGCAACTTGACGCGGTCGCTGTAACAAGCAAGACGGCAATACAAGCGAGCCTTACAAGAGAGAGAGAGAGAGAGAGAGAGAGTAAGAGCAAGGTCGGCAGTCGAGTCGTCACGGCAATGGAGTCGTCACGGCAGTCGAGGCACCACGGCAGTTGAGTCGTCAAGGCAGTCGTGTCATCGCGGCAGTCGAGTCGTCACGGCAGTCGTCTGTAAGGTTTGTTCTTTTTTATTTATGTTTTGGTTTGTTTCCAAGGAAAGAGTTTTCGTTTGTGATGGGAATTGATCAGGAATCGCGTCGCCTTGATTTGTCGTCACAAGGCCACACGACCCGACGAGTGAATAGGGAGACAGACGGGTGCTCCTGGACCCCTCATCCGGGAGCGAGGCTGCGCTCACTGTCAGGTCGACGAGCGACCGCGCAGGCGCACGGGCGGTAACGAACTTTCTCGCCGCCGCACCCGCAGCAGTCGCCATGGCCGCCAGCCAGGAAGACAGACTCCCATTGGAACCCCGAGGTTATTGGCCTGCGCACGCCAGGCAAGCAGATGCTCTCTCGCACTTGCACTCGCACTCGCACTCGCTCGCGAGCGCTTGCGCGGTATCGCACGTTGCCCGCCGACGACAAAGCCGACGAAGCGTCTGCGAAAGCAGTAGCGAGCGGCATTGCGATGCGACGCGATGCTGCTATGCTTTGCATCTCGCGGCAGCGACCAACGGCTTAGTCAGAGAGGCGGTGGCGCGCGGACTCCTGCTCAAAGATGGCCTCGAAGACCTCCTCGTCGTAAATCATCTCCGTGTCATCCGTGATGAAGAGCTGCGCGTCGTCGTGATGATGCTTGGGCAGCACGGACTGCCAGGAGGCGGTGACTGGCTGGACCTGCACGAGGCGCTCGCGCAGCTTGGCGTCGAGCGTGCCGTTGTCGAGGTCCTCCTTGGTGAACCAGAGGTGGGCCTCGCGCGCCAGGCCCTCGAGCATGGCGGTGCGGCGCGCGTCCTCGAAGGCGCGGCGCTCCTGCAGGCGCTCCAGCACCTCCTGGCGGCGGGCGGCCTTGCGCGCGCGGCGCTCCACGAGGTCCTTCTCGTAGACCTCGCGGTAGGCCTCGAGCGCGGACACCTCGAGCGAGGTGCGCTCCTCGCGCGCCTTCTGCTTTTCGGCCTGGTACTGGCGCTCCTCGGCGGCCTGCTTGGCGAGGCCCTTCTTGATGCGCTCCTCGCGGTCGCGCAGGTGCGCCTCGACCTTGCGCATGGACTCGGCCTTCCACTGCTTGCGCAGCTCCTTCATGCGCCCGGCGTACTCCTCGCGCTCGCGCTCGAAGCGCTGCGCCTCCTCCTCCTTCTTGGCGGCCAGCAGCGCCTCTGCCTTGGCCTTGAGCTCCTTGGCCAGCCTCTCCTCGCGCTCCTTGCCGCCGTCCCCGTCTCCGCTGCTCGTCGCGAGCCCTCGCGCGGCCGCGCGCCTCGCGGCCACGCCCGCGAACATCTGCGGCCGCGCGGGCGCGAGCACGTCCATGGCCGCGCGCGCGCGCTCCACCGCCGCGCGCGCCTCCCTCGCGCGCTCGCCCGCGCCCGC
>JABLUY010000324.1:0-33409 GCA_013306675.1 Thraustochytrium sp. TN22 | reverse complement strand
GTGCCGGTGTTGGCAGCGGGCGGCATCGCGGACGCGCGTGGCGTAGCGGCGGCGCGCGGGCGCGGCGCGCGCGGGGGCGGGGGCGGGCGCGGCGCGCGGCGGAGCCTGCGGTCTCGGCGCGGCCTCGCGTAGTTTGCTGCGCCGTCGCCGCGGTTATTGCTCTCGCCGCCACCCTCTGCCCCCGCCCGCCGCCCACTGCGCGGGGGCGCGCGTCCTGTTATCGCCGCCTTTTCGCCCCGTTTCGCCCCTCCCGCGCCGCTGCCCCTGCGCCACTGGCACGCCGACCGCGGGAAACGGCCAGTGGGGGCGGGGGGCGCGCCGCGCGATTTTTTTGAAAGAGCCGCGCGCGCCGGAGGGGCGACCGAATTTTCCCGTGATGGCCCTCTCCCCAAGGAGGGCAGTTTCGGGTAGCCGGTGCCTCACGCGCCCTCTGGCGCGGCTGAGGGAATTGGGGTTGCGCGGGCGTTCTGCAGAGAACGCGTGGCGCGCGAGTGCGTTGATTGATGGCGGTGGCTCACATGCCATGATGGGAGTGCGCCCGGTGCGGTGCGCCGCTTGGCAGCGGCGGCCTTGCTCGCCGCTATGGGCGGCTCTTGGCGTCTCGGCCGCGTGCTCGTTGTGGATGACGGACGCCGTTGCTCGGGCGTCGCAGTGCTCTGCGGCTGGTAACGTGGGATGTCCCGAGCACGCACGAGGCGGACCATCGATCATTGCATGAATCACTTCTCGGACAGGTCGGGCCAGGCTACCAAAACAGGCGAGACCTAGATGCCAGGCGAAATGGGGTTGGCGCAGCGGACGAGGCGCGAGCGTGCTTGCGAGCGTGGGTGGGTGGGCCTTGAGGCCGGAGCGGCTCACAGTGGTGCGCTTGTTTCCAGGTCGACCGGAGCGCAAATGTCCCCGAAGTCGTTGGCGCTCACCGTTGGAGACCGGTATGCGCGCGCGTGCCTCGCTCTCGCCTCCTCGTCCGGGCGCGGCGCGACACGCACCTCCCACAAAAGCGAGCGAAACATTGTCCCAACTACCGCCTTCTGGCCCCGGCTTGGCCCAGAGACATGC
The DNA here is from genome assembly GCA_013306675.1 of Thraustochytrium sp. TN22. Lineage (NCBI taxonomy): Eukaryota > Bigyra > Thraustochytrida > Thraustochytriidae > Thraustochytrium > Thraustochytrium sp. TN22. The sequence continues at coordinate 32,350 of JABLUY010000324.1, read as the reverse complement.
CCGCCTTGACCCAATGTTAGGTTCAAATGTTCCCTTGAGCCCAATCAAAAGAGAACCCTTTCCATCGGCGTGTACGCCTGCTCCTCTTTTGCAGCTGGCTGACCAGGGCCAAGGCGCATGGCGTCGTGATGCTTCGTTCGCCATGCTCACCCCAGAAACACCCGCTAGCCCTCCAGCTTCTTGATCAAGATCCTATCCTTCAACGATGCCGTGCCGGGCCACTTCCGTGGCCATCGCCGCGACCGCGACCGCGACCGCGACCGCGACCGCGGCCGTGATGGCCACCACCACGAACCCAAGAAGCTGGAGCAGCACCGCCACCGCCCCTCTGGCACTGCAGCCAACCCCGAATTCCGGCTCATCGTCGGCGGCGGCGCGCGCGCTGCGGCGGCGGGGGTGGGCGCGGCAGGCGAGCCCATGGCGGCGTGGCGCGGCGCCGCGCGCGTGGCGCGGCGCGCCTTGGCGCTGGATGCGGCGGCGCCCATGGCGGGCAGGGGCTCGACCTGGAGGGCGGGCCCGCGGCCGCTCGCGCTGCGGCGGCCCCAGCGGCGCGCGCTGTCGACGGAGACGGACAAGGACACGCCGTTGGACGTGCGCATCAAGAACCCGACGGCGCTGCTGAACGCCATCGCGTCCACGTACAGGAGCATGTCGCGCGTGGTGATGGAGTACGTCGACAACGGGCTGGATAGCGCCGAGGATGGGCGCCACCGCGGCGAGCTGGCGGCGACGGAGCGCGTGGAGCTCCGCATTGACATCGACGCGGTGAAGCGCTGCATCTGGATCCGCGACAGCTGCCTGGGCATGGACGAGGAGACGCTCATGCAGCTGGTCCTGGGCATTGGCGACTCGCAAAAGCGCAGCTCCGCGCACCTGAACGGCCAGTTCGGCTTCGGGGCACACGCCTTTCGTGCCGCCGCGAGCCGCCTGCACGTGTACACCTCGCCCAAGAACGAGCCCGGTGACGACGTGCGCTACGTTGTGCTGGACCGCTACAGCAGCCAGGTGCCGCGCGCGCGCCGCATCGGCATGGAGGACCTGCTGCGCACGGACGACCTGGTGCGCGACGCCGTGGAGAGGCGCGTGCTCAAGGTGGCCGCGCCGGCCACGGACTCCGACATCGAGGTGGAGGACGAAGTGGAGGACGCCGGCGCGGCAGCCGCCGCACGGACCTACCCGTCCATCTTGCCGGGCGCCGGCACGAGCGGGACGGCCGTCGCGCTCGTGGACATCGACCCGGTCTGGTTCGAGTCGGTGCGCTTTGCGTCGCTGTGCCGCGACATTGAGAACCACTTCGAGGGCCTCCTCAGCGACGGCGGCGCACGCATCGTGGTGGGCCACGTCGCGGCGCGCAACGCGGCAGGCCGCAAGCCCGCCAAGCCCGCCAAGGCCACCAAACGTAAGACGCAGCTCGTACGGCGCGAGCGCGTCTGTGAGGCCTTTGACTACGCCACGCTGGACGGCACGCGCTTCCAGCGCACCATCGAGCTGCCGGGGGGTGGCGGCACGGTGAGTGCGGACGTGGTCGTCACGCGCGAGGTCATGCCGGAGAAGCGCGTGCGCTTCTTCAAGTCCGGCCGCTCCATCGCCGAGGCCTACCGCCTCTCATCCTTTCTTGAGGCCTCCTCGCACAAGGCGCGACTCTGGGAGCACCCCAGCGTGTGCGGCCGCATCGAGGTCGGCGCCGCGCTCTCGCCCGTGCTCACACGCGACGACTTTGTCCGCTCCGCCAATCGCAAAACCCTCTACGAGGCGCTGCAGCCGCTCGAGGACGAGCTCATGGCCGAGCTGCAGCGCGTCATCGAGCTCACCGTCGAAGACACGCTCTCGGAGCTCGAGGGCGCGCTGCGCGAGTCCGTCGCCGATCTGCTCCGCTTCGACGAGAAGGACCTCAATGTCGACGTTGACGACGACGAGCTCGTCGAGGTCGAGGGCGCCCGCCCTCCGCCCCCGCCCGAGCCGGAGTCCGAGGCGCCGGAGGAAGACCTTGACAAGACCATCGCGCTCGATAACGTCGAGTATCGGCCCGTGGTTCGCGAGTCGCGTGTGCGCACCGACCGCGCCAAGCGCGAGTCGAGCAACAGGAAAAAGAAGAACTCGCACCGAGCCGGCCTCTTCGAGGTGCGCTTCGTCCACGCCTCCGGCACCGACCCCAACGCCGAGCCGCGCCGCAGCTTCTTGGCCGACCGCAACCTTTACGTCAACGTCGACCACGAGGACTTCAAGGCGCGCCTCGACAAGGACCGTGCCGGCGAGTATCAGGTCGGCCCGCGCCTCGTGTCCTACCTTTGCAATGAAATGGCTGTGCACCACCGCCTCGTCTTCGATGAGACGCACCGCTCCGACGACGACTCCGCCGGTGGCCCCGGCAGCACCTATGCGCACCTCGTGGGCTCCATCAACCGCCTCGAGGCCCGCCTCTCCGCCACAGTTGCCAACAGCGCCAAGCGCAAGGTGCCCAAGGAGATGCTCCAGCAAGGAGAGGATCCCAAGCCGCGCCTATCATGACTTTTGATAACAGAAATATGTTCATCTTGACTCGGGCCCTTCCTTGGGCCTTGCCTTCTCCATGTCGCGATTGTCGTGTCGCGCATTGCGCAAGATATCTTGGCCTCTCGTGCAAATCTCGTCCGCGGACAGACCGTGCCAATGGTGACGCGGGTCAGTGAGATATCTCCCCCCCTTGCCCACGTCCCAGTACGTTTGCGTGCCGTCGTTGCGCTCATTGCGGCAAATGTCTAGGATCTTCTGCGTGCGCGTGCGCCCGATCAGATAACAGTACACTTCGTCCAGCTTCGTGCCCATGTAGGAGTTGGATTCCTTGCTCAGAATCAGGAAGTTGATCGGATGGTCTGGGCCGCCATTTTTGCGCGCGACCACATGGCAGATGTTGTCGGTGTCCGAGTTGTATTCAAATCCAGGAATCTTGTGCTTCTTGAGGATACGCCCATAGTCTCTCGGCGACATGAAGGTATCATGTTTCATCGCTGAACGAGCCGAGGGCGCAAGGCTCTCCAGAGCCCTGCGGAACGTCTCGTTCCGACTTTTCAGCTTGTCGAAGTCCCGAGCTAGCTCTTTGACAGCTTCTGTCATCGCGCTCCTGAGCTCGGCATCCTCGTCATTCAGCATTTTCTTTTGCCGTTTGATCTCCAGTATCTTGCTGAAGAGAGAAGCTTCTTCTTCTTCCAGGTCCTTGCGTTGCCGCGCGTTGACCTCAACTGCTTCGCACCGAGCAAGCACGTCGCTCGGGTTCGCTGTACCGCCAGCACTTACGCTTGCGTTCGGCGTCTTCTTTGTATCAGTACGTGCGGTCTCATTCTTGAGCTGCTTGCTCGGGCGCTCCTCCTCTGGACAGCCACAGCTCGAGGATAGGGCGCTCCTTTTCTGCCCTTTTGTTGCCTTCAGCTCCGCTCGGCGGTTTGTGCCGTCCGCAAAGCTTGCGAGCGCTTTCTCCGGCCAAGGCTCGATGAGGCGATCCATCAGCTCAGGCTTGTTGATTCCAGTGGACGCCACCCCGATGAACTTTGCCCACTGACGGAGTACTGGCAGCTGAAACACGCAAAGGATCCGCCTCCGAAAGCTCTCTGGGTCCATGGCGAGGATGGTTTTCATGAAAAAGTCCGGAAATGCCTCCTGGGGCCTCGCTGCGGAGCCAAGTGCGGTGAAGGCGTCCTTTAGCTGCTGCGTCTCGGCAATGGGCACCTTGGGATGCAGAGCCACCCATTGCGAGACGCGCTTTGCGAGGCTCGTTGAGTCAAGCAGGCTCCCGCCATGGGGTTGCAAACACTCCTTGCGCTTTTCGGAGGGTTCTGTGGGCATGGCATCATCGGCACAGTACGGCTGGGTTTCCACGGCTGCCAGGAAGGTCGCCAACACGCGCGCGTCGACCTTGTGGTAATACGCAGGCGTCGCTGCGCTGCGCAGCGTCACTTCGTAGTACGACTGGAGCTTTTTCCCGTGGCAGTGTAGCAGCGTGAGGTTCTCCAGCGTGGTCAGCGTCTTCGGCGAGGCCTCCGATGCAAGGAGTTCTGCCCACGCGCGTCTTTGCCCATGGCGCCAGCCGTGCTCTGCAGGGCGCGACACACAGTCCTCCACCGCTCTAGGACCACCTGATACGGCTGAGGCCGTCACCGCATGGGTATCCTTGCCGTCGTGGTGAGTTGCGGCGGCTTCGTACCTCGGCTCAGGAAGAGTCGGAACAGGGCCCTGCTTCGCCTCAGCGCGAGCGACCACTGTTTCGGTCCTTGTCTGTGGAACCGCAACGTCGCTGCTAGTGCCAGGCTCGCAGCTCGGCTCAGCAGGGCTCGACGCAGCGCAAGCGACCGCTGTTTCGGTCCTTCTCTGTAGACCCGCAACGTCGCTGCTAGTGCCAGACTCGCACCTCGGCTCAGCAGGGCTCGACGCAGGCTTGTGCTCCACCTTGACAGCGACGCCAGAATTTTGCGAGCTGGGTGGCTCCGGAACTCTCCGCTCCGCAGCAGCGTCTGCAGAATGAGCGAGCGTACGTTCATTCTCCAATGAACGCAACACCTCGGGCGGCCACTTCTGCACCAGGAGGTTCGCCAGGATATCCTTCCTGAGGGGCTTGGGGCCCGAAAGCTTTACGTGAGAGGCCCATCTTTTGAGGCTAGCCGCGTTGAAAGTGAGAACCACCTCATCGCGAAAGCATGCCGGCGTTCGCCCACGCAAAAGCGCCTCAGCAACGCCGCGCCTGCCCTCGAAGGACCGAGCAGCCGTGCCAAGACGAATGAGCGCGTCCCGATGGGCCGGAGTGCCGCTTCGACTTCCCGCAGGCGGTGTGGCGAGCCACTGCTCAACCTGCTGCACAAGGTCGTCCTTGTTCAGTCTTGAGAGGCCCCGAGCGCCCACCGTGGACAGCAGAAACATGAGGTCGTCCTTGCTGGCTGCTGAGATATTCAGACGCCGCTTCTCCAGGTCCCTTCGGAGCATGTCAGCGTACTTCCTGACCTCGCGGAGCTCCATTACGAGCCGCTCAAGCGCCTCGTCTTCCTCTAGCGCGAGAAGGGTAGCCCACGCTAGGATCTGGCCCTTGCCCCATGTCACCGGGGCCGCGTGAGTGGCAGAGGCTTTTGTTGACGGTGCTCGAGCTGAGCTTGCTGCGGGAGCTGCTCGCGAAGAGGCGGGCTTCCCAGGAGCTACTGGCGAGCCCAAGCCCTCGCCGCTGTCTCCCGTGAAGTACCTCTTCACCGTGCTCCAGACCATGGTGGCACGCAGCACGCAATTCTTGTTTGCCTGCCATGCCATGGTGCTGGCCCTGCTCCATAGATCATTCCTTGCTCCTAACGCTACCACTGGCTTTCGCGGATCCTGCACTGCAGTCACAGTGAAGGGCGAGGCTCGGGGGTACGCAACTTGACTGCCAGTGCAACACGCCAAGCAAAACTCAGCTCTGTCGTCCCCCAGCTCTGGCTCGTTCTGGCTCCAGCTACCACGCTCGCCTTGCCAGCTGCCAGCTTCCGAGGCTCCGAGCTATCGTCGCAAGCTTGCGCCGACCACTGGCCATGGCAGGCGCGCTGCGCGCCGCGCGCGGCGCGCGCCGCCGCGCTGCGCGCCGCTGCGCGGCGAGCAGCACGTGCTCGGTCGCGGTGCACGTGCCGCGGCAGGTGTGCAGTGCTGACTTCGAGCGCCAATCGGGCCGGCGGCGCGTGATGCCGCAGCAAGATCGCCTAGCTACCAGCGATCACGACGGTCGCAACGTTCAGAAGGAAGCCAGCTAGCCAACTTGCCAGCTCGCTGGCGCTGGACAGTTAGCCTGGAGGTTGAGCGGCCCTTGATTCGAGCCAGCACTCACTAGCGCTCATCACCGGCCACGCGCACACCTTCAGTCTGGCCAGACTCACCAGGCTGCACAGACTCGAACCGAGTCGGACTCGGACCTGACAGCCTGACAGCCTGATTTCAAGTTGTGTGAGTGCCAGCGCCACTGGCAGGCGCAGCACTGGCACTCGTTCAAGTTAGTTAGTTAGGTTGTGACTGGCAGACTCCACCCGTGGCACCGGAGAGTGTCGGGCGCGGCGCGAGGCAGAAGCAGACTTGAATCGAAGAGGTTGGCAAAGCAAAGCATTTGCAGACTGCGAGCGCAAGTATGGGGCAGCGACAAGCTACGGAAGCAAGCGCCCCGGCCGAACTGACCGCGCCGACGCTGGACTCATCTCCGCCGCCTGAGCAATGGGGAAAGGGTTACAAGCCGGTCTGGGCGGGGCTCCTCTCGCTCGGACCGGACCCGTGCAAGCTGGAGAAGCTCGTGCTCAAGGTGCACTATAAAAATGACACCAAGGTTTACTACGGCACGACGCTGCGAGGCGTGCAGGGAGGAAAGCATCGGGTGGACATCGGCGATGCTACGATGGAGGACCTGAAATTCTTTATGGAGAGCATGGGCGAGAGCGGGCTCTCGAAGCTGAACAAGGAGAGCCTCGTGCAGCGCACGAAGAAGTGGATTGCCGACCATGCGAGAAAGGACATCGATGACTCGCCGGAGATTAGCGAAGCCATGATGGATCTGGCCTCGAGCGCTCGATCGCCCGCAGCGCTCTCGAGCCTACTGGAGGAAACGCTTCTCAAGAGGTCGCCGCGAGAGTTTCGTGATGACGTTCTTCTCGAATTAACGCTCGAAGAACTCAGGGAACTGGCTCGTTGCATCGATGTGCCCGGCTTCAGCAACCTCAGGAAGCCTGAGCTGGCCAACTTTCTCGTCCAGCCCTGGCCCGCGGAGGCCTTCAAGCGCGTTCGCGATATTATCGACAAAGAAGCGCAGGAGCAGCAGCAGAAGCAGCAGAAGCAGCAGCGGGCTCCGAAAAGGCGGGCGGACGAAATGTCCTCGCCCTCGGAATTCTCGCCGAGCCCGTCGTCCAAGGCAGCCAAGCTGGAGCCCAGAGTCATGTGAAAAGAGAAAGTTGAAATTTGGTTGGTCATGAGCAGTGAGGAAACAGAGACAGCTAGCTAGTATGGTCGCTCGGATGAGCATGTTCAAGGGGCAGAGCTTGGTACAGGTCCTTCCTCACAGTCAGTGGAGGAAGAATGGCGAAAAGGTCGCGCAGAGGGGCGTGGCCTCGTGTTGCATGACCTTGATATCCTTGCCGGTGTTGAGGTTCCAGATGCGCGTCGTGTGGTCGCGCGAGCAGGAGATCATGAAGCCATTCTTGGGACTGAAGCGAACGAAGTCGCAGCGCGAGGTGTGGCCGGTGAGCTGGCGCAGTTGCGTGAGCTCGGTGGAGGACCAGACGCGCACGGAGCCGCCCCTGGAGGCGGAGGCGATATAGGAGCCGGGCTCCGAGGACCAAGCGACGTAGTTGACATGGGTGGAATGTGCGCGGAGCTCGGAGGTGAGGATGCCATCGGTGATCGAATAGATGGCGATAACCTTGGAGGCCTGCGCCACGACGGCGCGCTGGCCGTCTGCGGAGACCGCAAGGCTCGTGATGGGCCTACCGGTGTCGATAGTGGTGATGAGACCAGTGTCCCGCAGCGACCAGACGCGGATAGTGTTGTCGGCGCTAGCGGAGACGAGCTTCGTCTCGTCGCTGGTGAAGACGACTTCGGAGATGGCGTCGGTGTGACCGGTAAAGGAGAAGACAACCTCGGAGTTGGCGCGGTTCCAAATTTTGATGGTCTTGTCCGCGGACCCGCTGGCGATGATGTTGGAGTTATTGGAGATGGCGACGCAGTGCACGCCATCCTTGTGGCCGCGCAGCGTGGACGAGAGACGGAAACGCGAGGCATCCCAGACGCGCACAGTCTTGTCGCCAGAGGCGGACACGAGCACGCTGCCATCGGCGGAAAAGGCGATGCCGAAGACAGCGCCGGTGTGGCCGCCGAGGCTGCGCACCTTCTTGCCCTTTTTCGCGTCCCAGAGCTCGATGCCAAACATGCCGCCGATGGCGAGCAGGTTGGCGCGGCCGTCCGCCTTTTGGCCGTAGTTGCGGCTGACCGAAGCGGTACCGATGGAGCCCGAGGACTCGTCGGTGCCGTGGTAGAACTCCAGTGAGCCGGGGTTAACGCCGTCGTCCTCGTCATCCATCTCGGTCACCTCCAGCGCAAGCGGCGCGTCCACGCCATCCAGAGGCTCGACCACTTCGGCGGGCAGGACGCTCATAAAGGAGCCGCGGCCCGTGCTAGGCGCACTCAGTACACTGCCCGAGAAGCTGCCGCCGCGCAGAGGCGGGCGGTCGAGCCCAGGCGGTGGCGCCAGGCCGCCGAGGGCGGCGCCCGACCCGGAGTGCAGCGGACTAAACTCCCGCTGCGTGCGCACGGACTCTCCGCCGGAGCCCGGCGTCGGAGCGCGACGCGCGAGCGTGGACGCGCGAGGGCGGCCCGGACGTCGGCGCAACTTGGCCAGCATGGCGCCAATGGCGCGCATGCTGGTGCGACTGCCGTCCTTGGAGTGTCTGTCAACCGTGGCGAGCAAGATGCCGGCCGTGGGGCGGCGCTCTGGGACAGGGTCCCAGGCGCTCTGGAGAACCTCCCATAGCCAGTGCGGCATGTCCTCGTTCAGCGGCGGCCGCTCGTTGTTCATGGCGACGCGCTGCATGATGTGCAGCGAGTTCGCCTCGTCCTCGAAGGGCTGCACGCCATTGAACATCTCCCAAAGCAGGATGGCCAGCGAGTACACGTCGGCGCGAAAGGTCCAATGCGCCGGCGGGAAACACACCTCGGGCGCCATGTAGACGGGCGTGCCACGAATGGTGGCCGTAATGGCCTTGCCGTAGATCTCCTCCTTGGCAAGTGACATGCCAAAGTCCGTCAGCTTGACCATTTGCATGCTCTGGCTCAGCATCACGTTGCTCGGCTTGATGTCACGGTGAATGATGAAATTTGCATGCAAATGGGCCACGGCGCGGCAGATGCCGCGCGCAATCGCGCAGTACGAGTCGAAGTTCTTGCTGAAGTTCACGTGCTGCTTGTGGATGACCTCGCCCAGCGAGAACTCGCACAGCTCCAGCGCCATAAGCATGCGGTGGTCCACGATGGCGGCGCCGTAAAACTCCACGATGTTCGAGTGCTTGAGGTCGCGCCAGATCTTGACCTCGTTTCGCAGGTTCGATCGCGCCGCATCCGAGACCGCGTCGTCGCCGATGTCAATGATCTTGACGGCGCACGGCACGTCCTTGTAGCGGCCAAGAAACACCACGCCGAAGCCGCCGCGCCCCAGCTCTGCCTCCATGTCCACGAGGAGGTCGTTTCCATGCAGGTTCGCCATCTCCTCCTCGTCGCCAGCCGTCTGCAGCACGTGCACGATGTTGGCCATGGCGAACTTGACGCCCTCATTGCCAAGCGCGTACTCGCCGTCCTCGCGCGCCTCAGCCAGCGCCTCCTTGAGGTAACCGAACTGCTCCGGGTCCGCGACGGCTTCCAGGCTGTCCAAGAGCAGCGGCAGCTCCTCGTCCAGCTGTGCGCGGTCGGCACGCTCGTCCTGCATCTGCTGCTCCTCGCTGGCCAGGCTGCTGAGCAGGTCGATTTCGTTCGAGTCCATGGGCACCGAGAGCTCCAGAAAGACGCTCACCATTCGCGAGCACAGCTTGTGCAGCTTGCGCTTCACGCCCTCGCTGTGCCAGAACGAGATAAACTTAAGCACGACGCGGTCCGTGCCGTCCGAGGTGAAGACCTCCAAGACCACGCCTGTCTCGCCCACCAGCGACTCAAGTTCGTTCAGCCCGCTCACCGCCTCGCTGCCGCGCTCGCTCAGCACCTGCTCCATGACGGCCAGCATCTCGTCCAGGGTCTTCATCTGGTTCTTGAGCACCAGCACGCCCTGCACGCGATTGCGCAGGTTGCCAATCATCGTCACCACGCTCTGCACGACCAGGTCGCTCGCCATGATGCCGAGCACGCGTCGCGCCTTTCCGCCGTTGCGTCTTTGCGTCTTTGCGCCCGCCTCGCCTGGCGCTGGGTCACGTCACGTCGCGCCGCGCGCAGTCTGCGGCACGGCCCCGGGACTGTTGGCAGTGCGTTTTCTCTGGCGCGCGCACGGCTCGCGGTGCAAGCTAGCCGAAGTCAAGACGGCGTCGCGGCGATGCGACGCTGCTTTCGCCTCCTCTCGCAGCGCCTGCGGCGAATTGCTGGGCGCCGCAGGCGCCGCCAAGGTAGCCAGGCGTCCCGCTGCACCTACTCGGTGTGCGTGCGCAGCCGCGCCAGGCCCGGCAAGCGGAACCCTTCTTGCGGCTCTAGATGCTCTGGCTGCAGCAGAGCCTGGGCCGGTTGGCCAGCGATCAGTCGCGCGTCGGCGAGCGAGCCACCGAGTCTTGATCTGCGCCAGTGTCCATGCGGCGGCTGCGCGCGCTCACATCGACCCTAGGATCAGCTGGCGGGCCGCGGTCCACAGGCTGGGCGTGCCATGCAGCGCCGCCATGCAGCGCCACGCCACTGGCACGCAGGCTGACGCAGCCGCAGTGGTTCCCGGTCTGGCACGTACCTCCACGCGCCCCCCGGCCAAGATTCGATGGGTTCCCGCGCTGCTTCTATCCGCGGCACGCGCCGGCGGGCGAGGGGCTTCGGCCGAGTTGCGCGATATCCGGCCAGGCGCCGCTGGCAGAAGGCGCAGGGATGACGCCCCAGTGGCGCACGCCCATGCGGGCCACTGGCGGCCAGCTCTAACCGAGTCGAGGACGTATACGTTATTCGTGGCACGGCGTGGCGTGGCGTGGCGCGGCGCGGCGCGGCGCGGCGCGGCGTGACGTGACTTGTGATGAGATGACTCGTCTTGAGCCGCTGACTGTTGTGAGTTCCCCCCCACGCCGCGAGGCCACGTGCAGATGCAGCGCTACGTTTCTGCACGCGCAGTAGGCCCTAGCAGCGGCAAAACCAGATTTGGTGCAACAGGAGCGGGCCAAGGGACGCAAGGCGTCGTCCCTCGCGTGCTGAAGCAAAGCAAGCAGGCAAGAGAATGCGCACGGCAGCGGCCACCACGCTGCTGGCGGCGACGCTGGCGGCGCTGATAACAACCGAGGCGGCCGGCAAGCTCGCGTCAGCGGACGTGGAGGGCGAGCGCGTGAGCACGACGGCCGATGGCCGCGTCGTGGTGCGCGGTGCCGGCGCCACCTTTCCGGAGCGGCTGTATGAACAAGCCATCTTTGCGTACCGCTTTGTGGCGTCCGAGGTGTACGTGTCGTACACCGGCATGGGCTCGACGAGCGGGAAATGCCGGATCTTGGACTACTTCGCGGCGGACACGGGCGTGACGGAGTGCAACGACTCGGACGAGGCGACGCCCGTCATCCTTGACTTTGCCGGGTCCGATTCGGTTCTGAGCGACGCCATGTACACAGGCTACAGCGACGTGCAAATGTACCCGTCCGTGGCTGGCGCCGTGGTGCCCATTTACAATCTGCCGGACCTCTCGTCAGTGTTGGATGACGACGAGGAGCTGGTGCTCAACATGGACGTGCTAGCCAAGATCTTCATGGGCAACATTACCAGCTGGGACAACGCTGAGATCGTCGCGCTCAACACGGATGGCGTGGGCGCTGCCAAGGCGGCACTCATCACCACGGCGCTCGCAAATGCGGGCACCATCACCGTGGTGGTACGCGAGGACGGTTCCGGTACGAGCGAGATCTTCAAGACGGCGCTGAGTCTGGCGAATGACGACTATGCGACAGGGTTTGGCAGCTCCTCCAGCAACACCGACTACGAGCTCAACTTTGGCAACCTAGGATTTTTGGCGAAGCGCCAGGGGAACGAAGGCGTGGCCGGTTTCGTGGGGTCAAACGCTGGCGCCATTGGCTACTCGGTTCTTGGCGAGGCCGAGGCCATCGGCATCTCGTTCGCGAGCCTGCGCGCCGAGGGCAGCAGCTCGGCCGTCAAGGCGGGCGCCACCTCGGTGTCGAACGCGCTCGTGGAGAAGGGCCTCGACTTTGGCGGCAATGAGACGCTCGAGGAGCGGCTCACGGTCACCATCAGCAACGCACGCGGCTCGCAGGCGTGGCCCATTGTGGGCTACACGTACTTCGTGTTGCGCAAGACCTATGTGCGCGAGGGCGCCACGCTGGCAAACCGCCAAGCTCTGCTTGATTTCCTCGAATGGTTCTACGGCAACGAGGTGCCGCGCGCGATGGCTACGGCACTTGGCTTTGCGCCGCTGCCGGAGCTCATCCGGGACCTCGTGCTCGAGCGCCTGCGCGGCGACCTGCTTTACGACGGCAACGAGGTCTACGTGGCGCCCGACACGGACGGCACGCTGGTCTCCTACTTCGGCGCGGCCTCCTTGGAGAAGATTCTTGGCCAGTACCAGCTCGTCTACCAGGCGGAGCGGACCTCCGTCGACTTTGAGGCCTTCGAGAGCCTCGACACGGAAGACGCCGAGGCGGCCGCCTGCTCGGAAGGCATCGCCTTCGTGCTCGGCTCTCTGCGCGCCACAGACATTGCATGTGCCAACGGAAATGCAATGATTAGCGTCCCGTACGCCGCGCTCGGCCTGGGTGCGCTCATGAACTTCTGTGGCGCGACCGAGGCCGATATTGCGGCCGCAGACTGCGCTGTCACTGCTGACGGCGGCCTCAAGCTGAGCTTTCAGACTCTGCTGTCCATCCTGGACGGGTCCATCTCCTCATGGGACGACAGTCGCATCCAAAGCACCAACTCAGGCGTTCTTCTGCCCGCCGAGGATATCACCCTCGTGGTGGTCGAGGCTTCTGACGAGCTTGAGCGGTCCTTCGTAAGCCAGCTCAAGGCGACAGGCGCCGCCAGCTCCGTGCTCGGGGACAACTCGCTCGCCGCGTACCTTTGCCCGAACGGCGAGCCGACGACCGAACCGGCGCTTGCCGGCCGCGTCATTTGCGTCGAGACCTTGGACGCGCAAAAGAGTGCCATCGTTTCGACTCTCTACAGCATCGGCTATCTGCCGGTCCTTGGCAACACCCCGGGCGAGACGGCTTTCGCCAGACTCGTCGACGCTACCGGCGACCACGTCGAGCCGTCAACAAGCTCCATTCAAGCGTGCTTCGACGGAACAACCGCCTATGACAAGGTCACGCACGCGTACAACGGCGATGCGTCGGCCGCGGGCTGCTACCCACTCACTGAGACAATCGAAGTTGTCGCTCGCCAGACCTTTTCGGACACAGCGAACGGCGGCTGCAACGAGACAGGCAAGGACTACGGCACGAAAAACACGTACTTCATTGGCTTCCTGTACCAAGATCTCATCGACCGTGTGCTGGGACAGTCGACCACCGGCAGCCTAGAGGGCACGCCACTGGACGCAGAGGGCGCCGTGGCGCTGTACAACCTGAACTCAGGCACCCTCGTCGAGGAGGACCTCTTTGACATCCTGGCGTCCATTCGCTGCGGCGAGACGTCCATCCTGACGCCGAACGAGGATACCCAAGTGGTGCCTACGGGCTTCATCTACTTCGCGTACATCCTGACCTCGCTCGCCATCATCTTTTGCGTAGCCATGATGATCTGGGTGCAGGTCAACAAGGACAAGCGCCTGCTGCTCGTCTCGTCGCCGCCCTTTTTGCAGCAGATCCTCATCGGCGGCATCGTCGCGCTATCTGCCATCATCCCCCTCGGCTTCCAGGACGATGGCTTCGTGGGCCCCGACCCGCTCGACGCTGTGGACCTAGCGGACGAGAGCGATGCGGTCATCTTTGACCTCTCGGACGCCGGCACCGCCACCTCAAGCCCAATGCTGAACCTCGCCTGCAACATCGCGCCGGCGCTGTACGCAGCGGGCTTCGCAATCATCTACTCGTCTCTCTGGCTCAAGACCTGGCGCCAGATCCGCGTTTTCAACGACGACCGCCTCCGTATGGTGTACATCACCAACAACAAGCTGCGCTTCTACCAAGTCGGGCTCTTCGCCGTCGTCGCGATTCTTTTCGCCGTCTGGTGGGTCAATGACCCGCTCAGGTACGAGCGCCTCATCGTCAAGACCGACTCCGAAGGCAACGTCATTGAGTCCTACGGCGTCTGCCGCGCAGACCAAGCCCTGCTCTTTGCGGCGCCCATCATCGCCGTGTGCGGCCTCTCGCTTGCCTATGGCCTCCTCCTCAGCTTTCGTTCGCGCAACATCCCGTCCGAGTTCAACGAGGGCCGCTACATCACGATTGCCGTGATTGCTGCCTTTGAGGTGCTGGCCATCTCCATCCCGGTGTTTTTCTCCACCGGTACGGACCCGACGGTGACCTTTATCCTTCAAGTCTTCATCATCTTCGTCACCTCAGCAGGCACCATCCTGCTCATCTTCGTGCCCAAGCTCATCATTCGCTACTCGCAAGGCTGGGACAAGGGGAATGACGGCAAGTCCGAGGTCTCGGATGACGAAATGAGCGACCCGGGCGCCCTTTCGGGAGGTGGCAGCAACCCGTTTGTGTCTGCTACTGGCTCAGGCGTGAACGAGGCTTCCGTGAGCTTTGGCCGCTCCGTGGAGGACCCGTTTGCGCTCTAAGTTTGCCCGCGCTCTCACTCAGTCCCAGTGTACTGTTTGCTCCAACTCAGTCCCAGTGTACCTACTGGTTGCCGCCGCCCGTGTGGCCGTCCCCAGAGGGGCGGATGTCGATGCATTTTTTTCTTGCTAACTATCTACTTCTGTCTGTGTTCATGAGAGAGCCGCCTATAACCACTGCACTGTCGCCATCCCAGACCCTGCTAGCTTTGCAGTTCGGTCGCTCACTGTCAGGCCGCTGCGATGACCACAGCCGCTCGCGCCGATTCGGGCACCATCGGGGGAGCCGGAAGGTGCGCATCTTCTGCCTTTTGCGGCTTTTTGGTCCTCACGGCAAGACCTGCGACCCTGCCGTGCGCCTCGGCAAGCTCTGCTTGAAGAAGGGGCGAAGAGCCCTGCTCCTTTGCCTGGTCAAGTTGCCGCTGGATGCAGGTGGCCTCTGCGGTTCGCTGCAGCCGCGAGGCCTGGCGCGCAAGGCTCTTCTGCTTCTGCTTCTTCTTCGCCTTCTCCGCGCCAAGCTCGACAGCGGGCGGGGTCGCGTCCGCGAGCCGCGGCGTCTTGGCGCGGCGCAGCTCCTGCTGCTTGACGAGCGCGAGCTCCCGGAGACGGTCGCCCTCCTCGCGCATGCGCAGCAGGCGGTCCGACTCGATGGCCTCCGGGAAGAGCGCAGCCACGGCACTGGCTGCGCTGAAGCGCGTGAGCAGCACGCCAAAGACATAGACGCCAAAGGTGCGAAGCTCAATCTCGGGCTTGCGCGAGGAGAACATGGACGCAAGCATGCCGGGCGGCGGGCCCGCCTCGGACGAGGCCGGGCGCTGGCGCGCAAGGCACACAAAGACGACAGGGCCAAAGCCGCGCGTATGCACGAGGCGGTCCGCAAGCGGGCCGGACAGTGCGTCGCCCACGAGCTCGCCGGTCTGCAGCGCGAAGGCCTCCAGGCGCGAGGTGTCGCGCACGATGCGCTCGTGCCAGAGGAAGCTCATCCAGCCGTGCAGCCAGCCGCGCTGGTCATCGATGCTCTGCTGCAGCGCGTTGACCTCGCGCGCCGCCTCGTTGCGCGCGTCACGTGCCGCGCGGTACAGGTCGGCCTCCACGCGCACCATCTGCGCCAGCGCGCAGCGCATCTCCTGAAGCGCCTTGCGCTTGGCGGCCTGCGGCGTGTCGGTCCTGAACGCCACGCTCAGCAGCATCACGCCCATGAGCGTCTGCAGCATCTTTGGGTCCAGCGAATGCCGCAGCCACAGCAGCGCCGTCACGAAGACCGCCACGTTCACCGCCACGCTCACCAGGCCGGCCCAGTCGCTCAGCACCTCGCGCGCCGCGTCCTCGCCGCGCCGCCGCAAGGCGACCACGTCCGCGCCGCCCACGGGCCGCACCGCCAGATTTAGCATTCTCGACGACCGTCGCCGCCTGCGCGGTCCCTGCGTGGCCTTCGCGTCCTCCTCCGAGTCCGTGGCGGTTGTCTTCTTGCCGGACTGCCAGTGCCGCACCGCGTTCAGGGCCCCCGCCAGCATCCTGCCGTGCTGCGCCGCGCCGCGTCACCACGCCCCGGGACCTCGCGGGCGGACGATGCGACACGAGCGCCGCCTGCCGCCGCGCCTTGCCGATCTGCCGCCTTCGTCCTGGCGCCCTCCTGCCCAAGGTCGTCGCCGGCCGGCCCGCGAGCCCTGTTGCGTCGCGTGCTTGCGTTGAGGCTTTCAACTTTTGCTGAGCGAGGACGCCCGCGATCGAGCGGGCACTCGGTGCGCGCCCCTTGTTGGCATCTTAGTACATGATGACATGATGTGCCCAGACTGTGCCCCTGCGCCTGCGACAGAATGGACTCCGAGATTCATGCGTGCAGTGCAGGCAGGATCGCGCTTCATTGACGCGTCGGGACCAGGCTCGCGCGGCCATGAGTGGCTGCCGCCCGTTGCCGCAACCGCTCATCCATCCTCGTGGCCTGGCTCAGGCTGTTGGCGTCAATGGCGTGTCGGCGAAGTTCCGGGCGAACATAAACTTGAATAAGCCCGCGCACAAGGTTCGCTCGCGTAAAGGCGGCATCGACATCAAAGGCGAAGAAGTCGCAAAGAAAAAGAAAGCAAGAAAGAGAAGGCTGACATCAGTGGATGTGAGCCTAGGAGTGGCTTCGACCTTCTCCGGGTCCGACCTGCGTTCCTATCCTGTGGGAACGAATACCTGAGAGTCACGTCATTCGAGGCATTCGAGGCATTCAAGTTTCTCCAACGTCCCCACCCCGATCTCCACCGCCACGAAGGCCACCGCTGGCTACTGGACGAAGAGCGTGTCTCACAGTCAGCAGCACCAGCACTTCACGGTCTTGGTCCTGAAAAGAAAAAACAATCGCAGCCACCAACCACCGTGCACCCGCAGAGCCACCGGCTCATCATCCTATGCGCCGGCAGCCTCCCCTCCCCGCGCTCGCCGACGCCCTATCTTTGTCCGCGCGCGCGCGCGTGTACGCGAGCCGGCGCCGCTCGTACGCGGCGGCGGCCTCCCCGGCCTCCGAGTCCGAGTCGGCGGCCTCCGCGTCGTCGCGCGCGACCGTCCGCGGCGGCCGCACCGGACCCGGCGCGGGCCCGGGGCAGGGTGCGGGGAGGGACCCCGGGTCCGGCGCGGGCGGCCACGGCGCGGCGCGCGGCGCGGCGAGTCGCAGATGCTCAATCAAATCGCCTCGGAACCGGCGTGCGGCACGGCGGCGGCGCGCGGGGTTCGGCAGAGCGGCGCGGGAGGGCGCGGCGCGGGCTGCGCGCGAATTGGCGGCGGCGCGCGGCGCGGCGCGCGGCGCAGGGCCCGCATTGCGGCCGGCGCGGCGCGGCCGGCGCGTCCCGTGCGCGCGGCGCCCGCGCGCGCGGGCCCGCGGCGGCGCGCTCGCCGGCGCGCGGCGGCGCGGAGCGCCAGCGCGCGCGCGGCGCGGCCCGACCCGCCCGCGAAATTGAAATAGCCCTCCGCGGCCGCGCGCGGCGCGGGCGTGGGCGGCGCCGGGGCGGCGGCCGCCTTTCCCTGCCTTCGTTGCCTGTGCTGCCTGCCTGTCTCTCGGTCTCCGCGGCGGCGCGGCTCGTTCCGCGTGGCGCCACTCGCCGCCAGCGCCGGCGCGAGCATGGAGCTCGTGCGGGAGGCGCCGGTCTTCCGGCCGAGCGCGGAGGAGTTCAAGGACCCGATGAGGTACATCGCGTCGATCCGCGACGAGGCGGAGCAGGCCGGCATCTGCAAGATCGTGCCGCCGCAGGGGTGGAAGCCCTTCTTCGCGGTGGACACGTCGAAATTTCGCTTCCACACGCGCGTGCAAAACTTGACCAAGGTGGACGGCGTGGCGCGCGTGGAGCGCGAGTTCCTCATGGAGGTGCGCAAGTTTCACTTTCGCAGGGGCGTGCCCATGGGCGACCGGCCCATGCCGTATGTGCCCAGCGTGTCGCGGCCCGGCTCTGAGGAGGCACTGCGCCTCTACAAGCTGTACGCCGCTGTGGAGCGCGCCGGCGGCACGCGCCAGCTCATCGCGCTGGCGCGCGAAGAGGACCGCGCCGCCTTTTGGAGCGGCGTGGCCGTGGACATGTTCGCCTCGGCCGCACGCCCGGCGGCGCTCGCCGACACCCTCGCGGCGACCTACGAGCGCTACCTGCTGCCCTACCTCACGCTGCACGACTATGAGCCGGAGGCCGAGGCCGAGGCCGAGGCCGAGGACCAGGATGGCGACGAGCGCATGAAGGAGGAGCCGGATGGCGCGCCCTCGCCCGAGGCGCCCGTGCCGGACGAGGCCGACCTGGAGGCGCTCTTGGCCGGCGCGCTGCGGGGGCTGGCGCGCGGCATTGAGGGCTCGCGCGCGGGTCAAATTGGCGATGGCGCCGCCGATTTCGCCGTGCAGCAGGCCACGGCCGAGGCCGCCTCGGCCGCTGCGCCCACGCTCGCCTATGAGGAGACCGAGGTGCACCACGTGCCGGACCCGAGCGCCGCCAGCGGCGTTCTACTCGGCACGGACGGCGAGCCGGTGCGCAAGAAGCGTCGCGGCCGGCCGCCCAAGGTCGAGACGCTCGTGCGTCGCAGTGCGGAGGCGGCCGACTCGATCCGCGTCACGCGCAAGCGCCTGTGCGCGCGCCTCGGACCGCGACCCGACCCGGAGATCGTGCTCGGCGCCAGCTTCTACAAGTACTTCCCGGACATCAAGGATTGCCTCGTGGGCCAGATCATGGAGCCCGTGCTGGAGCCGCACGAGATGGTCTCGGTGGACGGCCTCTCCCGCGACCGGGTTGAGTCCGTGGCGCTCGAGCTGATTCGTGACAAGTTCTCTCATGCCTCGGCCTTCAAGGTGCGCTACTCCTACGAGGATGATGCGCGCACCATCTCGCACGAGGACACCGTGGACCAGGAGACCGTGCTCATGCTGCTCTCTTCCGGTTCGAGCCGCATGCTGGCACGCGAGGCGGCGCTCGAGGGCATCTGCCAAATCTGCACGCGGGCCGACAATCCGGCCTCCATGCTGCTCTGCGACGATTGCGGCTACGGCTACCACGCCACCTGCCTCACGCCGGCGCCGCGGGAGACCCCGTCGGGGGACTGGTTCTGCTCCGTGTGCATGGACGAGGAGGACGAGGAGGGTGATGAGAACGAGGACGACGACGACGACGTCACTGCAACCGACGAACCGCTGGCCGTCAAGCACTCCGATGAAGGCTCCGCTGCCGCCGCCCAGGACCCAGCGCAACATCCACACGAGCACCACCACGCCTCGCGCCGCGGCGGCCTCAAGGCGAGCAAGCGAGCGCATGTGCCGAAGCGCATCGCTGCCTTCGGCTTCGGGGAGGGCCAGACTTTTAGCATCCCCGAGTACGAGGATTTCGGCAACGCCTTCCGCGACAAGTACTTCGCCAAGGTCAAGGACGCGCCGGACTCACACGTGGCTGAGGCGCTGGCGCACGCCGGAACGCCGCGCGGGGATGCGGCGCTGGAGAAGGAGTACTGGCGGCTCATCTCCGAGGTGGCGCGCACCGACATGAATCTGGGCGACCTCAAGGTGTCCTACGGCAGCGATCTGGACACGGGCCACTTCGGCTCGGGCTTCCCGACACCGAATCGGCCGGCGCCGCAGATGGACCCGCCTGTTGCGCCCGTTCTCATCGCCAAGTACCGCCAGGACCCGTGGAATCTGAACAACTTCCCCAAGCTGCGCGGCTCGCTGCTGCAGTACGTGGGCGAGGACATTACGGGCGTCATCGTGCCGTGGCTCTACATGGGTATGTTCTTCAGTTCCTTTTGCTGGCACACCGAGGACCACTACTTTGCGTCCATCAACTACCACCACTGGGGCGCGCCCAAGACCTGGTACGGCGCGCCCTCCTCAGGGGCGGCCGCCTTCGAGGCCGCCGCGCGCAAGCTGACGCCGGAGCTCTTCTCGGCGCGGCCCGACGTGCTCACGGGCATTGTCACACAGTTCAATCCGGGCGAGCTGGCGCGCGAGGGCGCGCCCATCTATCACGTCGTCCAGCGCCCTGGTGACTTTGTGCTCACCTTCCCGCAGGCCTACCACGGCGGCTTCAACCACGGCATCAACTGTGCCGAGGCGGTCAACTTCGCGACTCCGCGCTGGCTGCCCTATGGCGACGCCTGCGTCGAGCGCTACATGCTCCTGCGCAAGAACCCGGTCGTCTCGCACAGCACGCTGCTGCTCTCACTCGTGGACCGCGCGGCGGACGGCGCCATGGAGGTGGGAGACCAGGCCAACAACGACGAGGCCTTTGCGCTCGCGCGCAAGCTCTTCCCGTCACTGCTTGCGCTCGTGCGCTCCGAGCTGGCACTGCGCCGGCGCTGCGCGGACGCCGGCATGCGCGTCATCGCGGAGGACTCGTCCAGGGAGATGCTGCGCGCCGCAGCGCGCGACGCTAGTGCACAGGCCGGAGCGGGCTCGTCTATGTCGCGCATGGGCGGCGCCGCGGCCATGTCGCGCATGGGCAAGGCGCCCGCCGCGATGGCCGACGCCGCCGCGGGTGCGCAGCTGGCGCAGCTGGCGCAGCTGGCGCAGCTCTCCGACGGGGCCCCGCAAGGCGGCGCCCAAAAGGGCCGCGCCTCCACACGCATCATTGACGGACGCGAGCGTGGCTCGGGCGGCGGCTCGGGCGGCGCTTCTGGCAGCTCGGGCGGCGGCGGGGAGCACGCGCGCATGATGCAGCGCATGGGAGGCGCGTCCGGCGACGCGCAGCCGCAGTGCCGCGTGTGCCGGCGATTCTGCAGCCTGTCCGCCGTGCTCCCGCGCGAGGACGACGAGAGCGCATCGGTCTCGGGCGTGCCCAAGGTCGTCGTGCACTGCCTGACGCACGGCCTCCGCATCGGGGACCCGTCGCGTCAGCAGGTCGTCCATCTCGTCTCGACGGCGCGCCTCGAGGAGATGCTTGGCAAGCTCGCCAAGGCGCTGACTGGCCTCAATCGGTGGCGCCAGCGCGTGTGGGAGACCTACTTTCCGGCGGCCGCCGAGGCCGGGCGCCCTCTCGCCGCGCTCGAGGAGCTTCCCGAGGCGGAGCTTTTGCTCGTGAGCCAGGCCAACGGCAAGAGCGGACCGCAGCGCGGGCCATCCGGACACCAGGTGGCGCCCGGCGTCACCCACGTGCTTCGCATGCTGCAGGCGCAGGGCGAGTCGGGCGCCGAGGCGGCGCAGGGCCTCCTGGAGGCGGCCACCGCGGAATTTGGCATCTCGGCGTCGTGCCTGGAGTGCGATGCGCTCCGCGACTGCGGGCGCGCGCTGGAGGCGATTCGCAAGAGCATCGCCAAGGTGGCGTCCGCTTCGGCATCCTCGCGCGCGGGGCCGTCAGGCTGGCCAACCCTTGAGGAGGTGCTGGCGCTGATCCGCAAGCTGGCCGGCGCGCTCTCGAGCATGCCGGAGCTGGCGGCACTCGCCAAGCGCGTGGACGCCGCGCGCGCGTGGCGGCAGCGCATTGGCGGTCTGTGTGATCGCCTGCTGCGCGACCCGCTGGACGAGGACGCCGCAGCGAATCTCGGGGAGGCCAAGGATGAGCTGTACCAGCAGATTCGCTTGCGCCTGGGCCCCGAGGCGGACGGTGCGGTTGCGCTCGCGGACGCCTGCCGCTGGCTGCAAATGGCCAAGGGGCTCATGGAGCGCCAGCCCGTAGCGCTGGCGCGCGAGGCGAAGAAGCACCTGGACGCTGCGCCGCAGCTGCCTTCGGCGCTTGCCGCGCACCCGGCGTACAAGGCCTTCCGCGAGCGCGTGCAGGCGGTGCTGGAGTGGGAGGCGCGCTACGTGCACTGCCGGCAGGCGCAGAGCGCCGTGGAGCTGCGGCGCGTGGCGCAGGCCATGGGCAAGCTGCACTTTCGGCCGTCGCGCGAGCTGGAGGCGGAGCTTGGCGCCGCCGTGGACCGCGTTGAGGGCTGGCTCAGCGACGCGCGCCGTCTTGTCGAGCAGCTCGACACGCAAGCCACAAGCGATCGCTGGCGCGAGGCGGGCCTGGCCAAGTTCATCCAGAGCGGCGCCGACCTGGGCGTCTCGGAGGACAACTTCCAGGAGATGCGCGAGCTGCGCTGCCACATGGCCGCGGCGCGCGCGTGGCGCACGAAGTTGGCCGACGGCCTGCTCGTGCCGGCGCCGCCTGGCGCTCCCGTGCTGGACGGCGCCGCCGTGGAGGACCGCGACGTTCTGCGCGCGGCCCTCAAGAACGCCAGCCTCTGCGTGGACGACCAGGCGCTCTTGGACCAGGCCAGCGGGAACGGCGACGCCACGCAGCGCCGCGCGGTGAGCAAGACCAAGCTCTACTGCGTGTGTCGCAAGCCGAGCATCCCCGGCACCTTCATGTTTGCCTGCGACTCGTGCAACGAGTGGTATCACCCGCACTGCCTGGCCACGACGGAGGAGCGCACCAAGCAGATCGGTCGCTTCCACTGCCCGACCTGCATCTATGAGGGCAAACTGCTCGACGTGCCGCCGCCTGCGCCGGGCAAGTACTGCGTGTGCCAAAAGGACCACGGCAATGACGACCCCATGGTCTACTGCGAGACGTGCGAGGACTGGTTCCATCCGCTCTGCGTGGGCATCTCGCTGCAGGAGGCGCGCGACATCAAGAACTTTCACTGCCCGAGCTGCCGCGTACGCGCCGGGAAGCGCCCCATGGTGAACCTGTTCTGCACCTGCCGCAAGCCGGACTTTGGCACCAGCGACTTCAACCTCAAGATGCTCTACTGCGAGTGCTGCCATGAGTGGTTCCACGGCGTTTGCATCGGCCTCGAGGATGACGCCGTCGAGCGCCTGGCGGCCAGCAAGCAGAACTTCTTCTGCCAGGATTGCTGCCACAAGAACGACGTGCCCTACCTGGTGGACTCGGGCTCCTCTGGCTTTCTGGCGGCCTTTGCCCACATGAGCGAGCTCAAGGCGCTGACCGCCGCCAAGTCACGGGTGACCACCGCCTCGGGCGCTCTTGTCGAACTGCGGCCTCTGGTGATCTCCGGCCTGCAGGCCACGCTGGACAGCTCGCGCAATCTCGTTGTGGTGGTGCCGGAGGAGCGCCACCTGACGAACCTGTGCAAGGCCACGCTCGAGTGGCGCAAGGTGGTCGATGCCCTGCAGGTCGCCTCGGCGCCCACGCGCACGCTCTGGCGCGTTCTCTTCGCCGGCGCCACCCTGCCGCGCGACCTCTGCGCGACAGATGTGGGCGTCATCCTCTACGAGCTTCTCTTGCGATTTCTGTGTCACCTGGCGTCGCCGCAACGTGTGGCGCGCAAGATCGAGATTCCTGTGCGTTCCCACCCGGGCACGTCTGTGGACCTGTCGAGCGCACCCCCGGGCACGCGCGACGGGCTCGTCGAGGTCCTGCGCGATCCCGACGCGAGCCGCGTCGTCTTCGCGCGCCTGCGCACCCCGGAAACCCCCGAGGCCGGCCTTCTTGCCAACGTTGTCAGCACGCTCACGGAACCCGGCGAGCAAACGCAGCAAAGCCGGGACCAGCGCGGCCAGCAGGCACATCAGCAGCCGCGGCAGCTACACAAGCACCAAGACCAACCCCTGCAGCAGTTTGCTCACCATTTGCCGCCTCAGCATCAACCTCAGCAGCACCTGCAACCCCACCACCAGCAGGCTTTTCCGTACCAGTTCCAAAACTCGCAGAACTCGCTGCCGGACGCGCTCCTGCAGGAGCAGCTGCGCCAGCAGCTGCAGACCCAGCTCGCACAGGAGCTCGCACAGGAGCAGGAGTCACTTGCCCTGTTGCAGAGCCAGTATCAGTATGTCCAGCACCAGCACCAGCATCAACAGCATCCGCATGGGCTCGATGGCGCGTCCCTCGCACAGCACGTTCAGGCAGCGCAAAACCACAACTTGCAGCACCGGCACCAGCACCAGCACCAGCTTTTGGGGTCCTCGACTGGGTCCTCCTCCGCCACGGCGAGCTCCCTTCTCCAGCAGCGCCTCGGCCTCGGCGATCTCTTGAGCTCTAGTCTGGGCTCGGACCACGCCAACGTGAGCTCCCTCTTGTCCAAGTTTGGCAGTGATGTGTAACAAGGAAAGCAATGCAATATGATTGAGCTTGGTCGGAGAACAAGAGCGGCGTGTGCTCGTCGCTCCAAGAGGCGCAATAATGACTCGGTGAGTGCAGTAGGATACGTCCAAAAAAGGAAGGAGGAGAAAGAGAGAAAGAAGCCTTGTTCGGTGCTGGCACCGCAACGCTCACACAAAAGCGTCGAGGATCATTTGGCGATGCTCGAGGTCGGACCCTGCCGCCTGCGCGAGCTCCAGGCGGCCGCTGCGCGCGGACGCCGCCTCGATGACCGTCGCGGTGACCGCGCCAGCGCCAGCGCCGATCCCACTCGTCCTCTGCGCGCGCAGCACGAAGTCCCCGCTGCGCAGCGCGCGCCGCACCGCCTCGCACTCCGACAGCGTCTCCGGGCTCGCCTGCTGCGCCGTCATGGCCCTCTGCAGCGATTCGAGGCGCCCCAGCGCCTGCGTCTGCGCCTGCGCCGCCTGCGCCATGCTGCGCTGCGCTGCCTGCGTTGCCTGCGCTGCCTGCGCTGCCTGCGCTGCGCGAGTCTGAGGGCCGGTCAACCGAGGTCTCGCTCGCGCTGCGCTCTCGGGCTTTGGCTTGGCTTGGCTTGGCCTGGCCTGCGCCGCGCAGCGTGGCGCGAGCCGAGGCGGCGCTGCAAATCGTCTTTGTCTCCCGCCTCGTCTGACTCGCGGGTCAACGTCGCGCCTCATCCCGCCCCTTGCGGCCTGGGCTGTCGGAACGAGGAGCCGGGCACGGAGGAGACGGAGGAGACGGAGGACGCATCCCGCTTGAGCTTGACAGTGAAGTCGCTGCTCACGCGCTGCCCACTGACTGTGAGTGTGAGTGAAGATCGAGCCTTGGTTTGATAACGCTTTGGCATGGGCAAGGAATTAGAGTCTGAGAAGAAGTTGATCTCGGTCCGAGGGCATGGACCTGCACTGCCAGCCTGAGTGGGAGAGGGCCGGCGGTGTCCGCCGCCGGGGGAGGGACGTGCTCCAGGTCGTTGACGACTCGTGGAGACCTTCTCTGACAGAGGCTCGGCCCGGCGGCAGATTGCCATGCCAGTGCAGTGCGATGACGCTGGAGCCAACTCTTGAGACATGGCCTGCCAGTGGCAAGACCAGTTGCAGCAGTGCAGAGTCACGATGAATGGATTTGATCGACATCTCCGGGTCGCTCGTGCTGCGGCTGCACCGCAAAAGAACCGCATGCTTTCTTCGCTACGTTCTGCGCTCGAGCCGTTCCCATGGTGACCGCAGAATCGCAGATGGCTCTAAGCTCAGGTCCCAGGAGCATCACTCTCCAGGAGCTTCTACTTTCCAAGTGGGCTTCGCGGAGTTCTTGACCGCGTACTGAGCTGATGCCTGCCCATGCGCGCGCGCCGCCTCGCCTGGGCCACCCGCGCGGCTGCGAGGGTCGCAGACGCCAATGGAGCTGGCGCCGCTAGTGCGCGGGGAGCGAGCGAGGACGGGGGCGAGGCGCGGGGGACGCGGCGAGATGGGGCCGGAGCGACCCGCGCCGCCGGCGCGGTTGGCTGCTTGCGGCAAATGGCGGGGCGCGCTGCTGGGCCAGCTGCTGTCCGTGCTGCTCACGGGCACAGGCGTCTTCTCAGAGGCGCTTGTGCGCTCCGCGGGGGTCAGCGTGCCCGGCCTGCAGAACCTCTTCATGTACCTGATGCTTGCCGTCGTGTACGGCTCGCTCTGGGTGCGCAAAAGGGCCCCGCTCGCGCAGGATGTTGACCTGGCCATCGACCCGCAGGCGCAAGGCCAGCAGCACCAGCAGCAGCAGCAGCACCAGCAGCAGCACCAGCCGTCGCCAGGGAGCGAGACGCTGGGCGGCAACGATGCCGAGGGTCCCAAGCGCGACACGAGGCTGGCCGCGCCCTGGTACACGTATGCGCTGATTGCGCTGGCAGACGTGCAGGGCAACTTCCTTGCGGTGCTGGCGTTCCGGTACACGACCATCTCTAGCGTGACGCTGCTGGACTGCTTCACGATCCCGGTCGTCATGATTCTGAGCAAGGTCTTTTTGAGAGTGCGCTATGCGGCTCGCAACATCATGGGCGTGGTACTGTGCCTTATCGGCCTCGCCCTGGTGGTGGTGATCGACTCGGGTGCCGATAGCGAGGGGGAGCGCGGGTCGAACCCGCCGCTCGGCGACGCGCTCGTGATCCTCGCGTCCACCTGCTATGCCATCAGCAACGTGTCGCAGGAGGCCATGGTGAAGCGGCACGACCGCACTGAGTACCTCTTTTTGCTGGGCGCCTTTGGCTTCCTCTTTGCCGGCGTCCAGGTGGCGGCCACCGAGCACGAGGCGTTGCGCAACGCTGGCACCTGGCCGCGATGGGCGTGGGCGCTCATTGCCGGCTATGTGCTCTGCCTCTTCGGCATGTACAGCTCCATCTCCAAGTTTCTGGAGACGTACGACGCGGCCTTTCTCAACATCTCACTGCTGAGCTCCGACGTCTGGGCCGTCTTCGCCGGTCACCTGCTCTTCAAGGACCCTATCGAGCCGCTCTACGTGTTCGCGCTCGCCGTCATTGTGGGCGGAGTACTCATCTACAACTCGGTGCTGCCAGGCCAGCTCCCGGATGCAGCTAGACCCACCTCGGTGTCCACCGACATGGGCCCGTTCGAGCGCCTTGAACCACCGCCTCCGTCGCCGCGAGCCGGCGACGAGCGCGCGGCTTCGGGGCGCGTGGACGCAATCGAGGCTCTGGCGCGCGTTTAGGGACGTGAACGGCGCGTCGCTTCATGCCGTGCACTCCGCTCTCAAGCGAGCGGCCATGCCATCGTTCATCAATTCATGAAGGATGCCCCTCGGCGCTGCGTACGTAGCTCCGCGGCGCGGAGAAAGCTAGTAGAGCTCGCTTGTGTGCATAGCTCTCTCTCCCTGTCTGTTCGACTGACTGTCTGCCTGTCTGTCTGTGCGCCTGCCTGGCAGTGCCAGTGTGACTTTGAAAGATAAAGATTTGCCTTTTGGTACCACCAATGGAAGACTCGTGCTGAATTAGGAAATCACTCGGACGTCTTGGCCTTCTTGGGCTCGGGCTCCTCCGTGCTTGACGGCATGGCCTTGCCGATGCCAGCAGCAGGATCGATCTTGTCCCACCACGGGCCGAAGGGAGGCAGCGCGGCGCAGGAGGACCCGCTGTTGGCCGGATTGCCCGTGTACTTGCAGGGCGTGACGACGAGGTCCGGCTTGGTGCGAAGTAGCACGTTCGTGAGCTCTTCGTAGAGCACCTCGCCGCCGTTCGCGTTCAAGTGGAGGCCGTCGCTGAAGTAGTGCGCGAGGTCCTTGCCATCCTTCTCGGCGCGGCCCTTGAGCGCCGAGAAGAGCGGCACATAGGCCACATCAGCCTCCTTGGCGACCTCCTCGCAACGCTTCGCGTACGGCTCCACGAGCTCGTTCTTGCGGTCCAGCTTGGTGCGCTGGCGCTTCTCGAGGAACTCCTTGAAGTACAGGTCCTCGTCCAGAGGCGGCGGCGCGATGAGCACGATGTGCTCGCACCCGGCGTTGCGAAAGCCGTCCACCATGCTCTTGAGGTTCTTGCCGTACTCATCCAGGGGCACGTGTTGGCCGTCCTCGGACGCGTCGTCTGCACGGCGATCCTCACGCAAGGTCAGTTACTCTGTGGTCTTGTCGAATGCCTCCAGGTGGCTAGCTAGGTAGAGGCTGCGATTAGCCAGCCAGCCAGCCAGCCAGCCAGCCAGCCAGCCAGCCAGCCGATGGACCGGCAAACGTACTCGCGCCGAAGAATATAGTGCCCAGCGCAGCGCCCTGCAGGTCCTTCTCAATCTCGGGTAGCATCTCCAGGCCCCAGCGCGTGTTGTAGCCGGAGAAGCCGCGGTTCAAGATGTCCGCGCGCCGCACGTACTCTGCGCGGCTCGGCGAGCGAGGAATCACGGTCAGTCATCTGCGCACGGCCCGTGCGCGAGCGGCGGCGGCGCGCACGTACGCTGCGAGAGGCGCTGGACCCAGTACCCGGGCATGAAGCCTTCCTGCGTGAGCGAGTCGCCAAAGAGCACGAAGCGCCTCATCGTCTCCGCGGTCTAGTGGAGCTAGCAAGCTAGCCGCCCCGTGAGCTGCTCCTGCGGCGTGCAGCGACGTGGACGCGAAGCTCCGCTGGGGCGCCGGCCGCCGCTTTCCCTCCAGAATCCCACGTCGCGAGCAGGCTGCGCGCGCTAAGGGTTTCCAGCTCTGGTGAATGGCAGCGCTGATCAGTGAGCCTGGCAGCTGAGCGCCTCGCGCCGCGTGTGCCGCGAGAGCAGAGCCGCAAGTCTAGCGGCTGCGGTCGCGGTTGCGGGCAGCATGGCGACGGCACGGAGCCCCGAGCAGGACGCTGAGACCGTGGCCGCGGCGCTGCGGCTGTTGCAGCAGGGCAGCGACGAGGCCGCCGTGGCAGGGCTCTTGGTCCTCGCGCGCCACCTGCCGCGCGAGCGCTTCGTGGCGCACAGGCGCGAGGTCGTGGAGGCGCTGCGCGACGCCAGCTTGCTGCCGCGCCTCCTGGTTTCCGATGCGCAGGAAGGCGGCTTCCAGCGCCTGGCTGCCACGCTGCTGGCGGTCTTCGCGGAGGAACCAGTCCTCGTGCAGGAGCTCGCCGCCGACGTGCTGCAACCGCTGCAGACGCTGCTGGAGCGCGAGCTCGGCGTCGGCGCCGACCCCGACGAGGTCTTTGTGCGCGAGCTCCTCGCGGCGCTCTGCGGCCTGCTGGCGGCGCCATCCAAGGCGCGGCCCGTGCTACGGCCCGGCTGCGTGGAGGCTGTCGCCGCCAGCGTGCGGGACGCGAAGGGGCTTCGCGATGCCGCGCTGGCCCTCCTCTGCCTCGCATCGGACCAGCTCACGCGGCCTGCTCTGGCATCGCTGGCCGAGGCGCTCCGCGCGCTCGCTCAGGACCCCACACCGCCCGGGGGCGAAGCGGACGCCTTCGTGCAGATCGCGGAGCTTTTCGTGAATCACCTCCTCAAGCACAGCGACGCGGAGGACTTGCGCCTCTGCACGGTGCGGGGCGAGGCGACCACATCGGATCAGGAGAAGGCCACGCTGTGCTTGGCGCAATCGCTCGCAAGCGCGGTCTTTGCGACGCTGAAGCGGTCCATAGCTGCGAGCGCCGCGCGACGGGCCTGGACCTTTACGCTCGCGAGCTCCCTTTTCGCGTGCTGTGGCCCACTGTGGCCCCGTGCCGTCGCGGGCTCAGAAAACCTCGGCACGGCGTGCGCGGAGAGCCTCCTTCTGCGCCTCCTGAGCGTCGAGCTCGAGGTGAGCCTGACGTCTGCACGGTATGCGTGGCTCGGCAGCGAGACTGGAGAGGGCGAGCACTTGACGCAGACACTGGTGGCGTGCTGCGACGTCCTGGAGTGGGTCATTCGGTGCTTTACGGAGCGCCTGCCGCAGACGTACACGCGGCGCGTGCCGCCCGAGGACCGCTTCACAGCGCTCGGCGCCGAGAACCTGCTCGCGTGCCGCGACGGGATGCAGGCTTGCGTGCGGTCTTTGACGCGCTTCGCCTGCCTGATGCGCAGCACCACCAGCACCACCACCGGCAGCAGCACTAGCACACAGAGAGTGCCAGCGGATGCGGCGGAGGCCCTCAAGCGCTGTCTGACGACCTGGCTCGAGGACGGCTGCAGCGAGGTGATGGGCGAAACGGAGGCCCAGGAGCTGGGCGTAGACGCGTCTAGCGGCGGGCTGGACACGTTGATCTTCCTCGTGACTGCGACGGGCGCCGGTCAGCCGGCGCTCCTTACCCTCAACACACTGCTCGCGTCCGAGCAATGCGCGTCTGCTGACGCCATATTGTCGCGGCACCGCGAGCGGCTCGGGCCAGCTCTGGTTGATGCGGTGTCCAAGTTGGATTTCTCAAGCTCCACGAAGGCCGTCGGCGGCCCTGATGGGTGCCTCACGGAGGCGGAGACCACGGTCCTGGATGCTGCGGAGCTCTACCATGATTTGGGCGGCGAGAACCTGCCCTGGCCACACGCGGCGTCCCTGCGCGGGGCCCTGGCAGCCTTCGAGAGCAACCCACGTTATGCAGCGCCGGACGAGAACGGCCCGCTCGGCTTTGCGTTTCTGCAGGTGCACGGCTGTCTGTTGTACATGGATATTTGCCAGGTGGGTTGGGACGACGAGGTGCACGAGTTGGCGATCTCACGCGTGCTCCCAGGACTTTTGCGGATGCAAAGTCAGAGCGACGGGCTGCACTCCTTTGTGCTGCCTCGTTTGCAAGCGCTCGTATTGCGGCGACCCAAATTCACGTGACGTGCCGGAAGGAAGCCCAGGGGCAGCAAAGACACAGACACAGACACAAACACACACACAGACGGACAGACACACACGCAGGCACTTTCGGTTCCTATGAAAGGCAGGCAAACACACTCGCGACTACTCAACCACTCCAATCTCGACTCAAGTCGACCCTTGCTCCAGACTCTCGTGGCCCGGACATTTTTATACCTCGTACGTGACCGTACAAGTGCGCGAACAGGTGGTGATGCAGCGCTCCTGCGTGGCCTCATCTGTCGTTGTAGAGGTGGACACGGTGGTGGTGGAGGCAGCGGCGAGCGCCGGGGCCTTGTCCGCGTCGGGCAGCGAGGCGGCGTCAGCGAGGACGACGTTCATTTGCCTGGTGGCGCGCGCGAGCTTCTTGGCCTCAGACACGAGCGTGGCAATGACACGCGTGGGGCCAAGCTTGAGCGCCTTGAGCGAGACCTGCACGGTGTCCTCCTTGACCGGGACGCAGCCAAGCATGGTGTCGTCGCCCCCATTGGAGACCCGCATGCAGAGGCGCGGATTGCGATGCAGCGCAAGCTGCTCCGGGTAGAGGTGGAAGAAGGAGAGCTTGAGCTCGACGCCGGCCTGCGGGACGCTGGTGCCGTCGGTGGCTGGGAAAGCAAACTCCACCCTTGCGGGCTCCTTGGGTACGGTGAACTTGGCCTTGGCGTTCGGCGGCCCCGGCTCTACGGCCCGGGGCGCGGGGGGCGCGTCGCGGCGCGCAGACCCGTCTTCGACGCTGACGGGCTTGGCGGCCTCGCTGGACTCGGCGGGCTCGATAGGGACCGACGCCGGGTCTGCCACGGGCAGCGTTGTCGCTTCTGTGGCGCCCGGCGTGGGCACCGCGGCGGTCGGGACGCTACCGCGCGGGCCGCTGCCCTTGAAGCCGCGCGAGAGGTCCACGAGGAGGTTTGGGTTGAAAAGGGCAATCGCCCAAAGGGCGATGACGAGCCCCCAGCGCAAAAAGTCAAGCGTGGACCAGGCGCCGCCAGGCGCCGCCGCCTTGGCGCGCGCCTCCGTGGTGGAGGCGGTGGAAGCGGAGGTGGCGCCGGGCTTCATGTCTGGCGCGCCGTGCTCGCTGGCAGAAGTCTCGTTTGCACGTGCGAGCTCCGGCGCGCCGGACTTTGAGTCAGCCGTGGCGCCGCCGGCCGCCTCGATGCGCTGCTTGGCCGCGCGTGCGGCCTGGGCGGCGTCGGCGGTGGCGGCCGCTGCAGAGCGGCTCGAGGACACCACCTTTCGCAAAGTGGAAAGCCGTGGCGGGTGGTCGCGCGTACCAAAGGGCTTCCAGCCGCCGCGCGAGGAGGCGCTGCCGGGCCGCGATGCGCGGCCGGAGCGGTCGACGAGCTCAGTATCGCTACGCGTTCGCAGATGCTTGGATACGCTCTCGGGCGTCTGCACGCGGTTCATGACCTTACGCGCCTGTTGCTGCTGCAGGCGGCGCGAGCTGTTGAGGAGGTTGACGATATCGACGTTCTCGTCCGAGGAGGCCCGGGGCGTGCCCAGGTTCCCGCGCAGGGACGCGAAGCTGCGGTCGCGCGCCGGCGTGTGGCGGCCTCCGCCGTGCTCGGCTTTGACCTCGGCCTCGGACTGCAGGTCGTCTGGGATGGCGTCATCGCTCTCGGGACCGCGCGCCTTTGGAGCGCGTTTGCTTGCCGCCGCCGCCGCCGCCGCCGCCGCCGTTGCTGCGGGCTTGGGCGGCGCAGCGACGTGGCCAGCTACCTTGGCCGCCGCGTCATCACGGGGCGACAGCAGGTCGTCGATATCGCGTAGCGTCTCTGAGTCGTAGCCGTTGTCCGGGTCGTCCTTGACGTCCACGTTGGAGATCTCGTCGTCCTCCAGGTCGTCCGCATCCTCGTCCTCATGCTCAAGATACTCATGCTCCTCGTCCTCCATGCCAAGCAGACCGGACATGTCAAGGCGTGCGGCACCGTCCGCGCCGTCCGCCCGTTGTGCGTGCGCGGTTGCGCTCATGCCTGCGACGGCCTGCGCGAGCAGGTGTCCGGGCGCCTTGAGGTGCTGCGGGCTGCTCGACGAGCTCCACGATCGCCTCCTCCGCCGCACCCTACCCTCCGCGTCCACGTCGATCTGCAGCAGCTCCTGCAGCGGCATCTCCTCCGCCCTGCGCATGCTCCCCGCCCAGGCTCGCCTCGCCGCGCCTCGCCTCGCCTCGCCTCGCCTCGCCTCGCCTCGCCTCGCCTCGCCT
>JABLUY010000323.1:0-33822 GCA_013306675.1 Thraustochytrium sp. TN22 | reverse complement strand
AGGAAGACCTTGGACCGGTCCACGCCCTCCATCGTGGCGCTCTCGTCTTGGTTCAGCCACACGCGAAGGCCGTGCTCGCGCTTCAGCTGCGTCGCCAGGGCCTTGGCCTGCTCCGTGTCCACCTCGGCGCAAGAGACGAAGACGTCATAGTCGCCGTCGGTCTGGGAGGGGCGGCGCTCCGGCACCGGAGCGACGACGGTCGGCTCGGGGAGGGTCGCCCTCGGCGGCGGCGGCGCGGCGCTCGGAGCGGCCGCGCGTGACCGCGCCGCCTGGCCGAGACGCGCGAGGATCGACTTGGCCAGCATGCTTGCGAGAGCGGCTCAGCGGCGGCGTTTGGTTGCGGTTCTACGCGCTCGCTCGCCAGCGCCTGTAAGCCCGCTCTCGGCCAGGCCGCGTCACGACGCGTGCCCTACCCCTCTTGTTGGCGTTGCGCTGCACGACCAGTCCTTCCGAGCCGGGTGCATAGGGGGGCGGTCCAGAGAGAGAAACGGTTTTGGCTCCCGGGGCCGGCACGCGCCGCCAGCGAGAGCGAGAGCGAGAGCGAGAGCGAGAGAGCGAGAGCGAGAGCGACTCTGAGCGAGAGCGAGAGCGAGAGCGAGAGCGAGAGCGAGCCAAGGACACAGGACAAAATGAGCGTCTGTGGAACATGCAATTGCTTAGCCTAGTTGATCTCAATGATCTCGGAGGGCTCCCCGGCAGGCGCAAGGCTCGTGTGAGGCACGTGCATGAGCACCTCGTCCACGCAGCGTAGGCCGGATAGAGCGGGAGGCACAGCTCGTGCAGGCTCGGAAAAACCCGAGGCATGGTTTTTTTTAGTCGTTTTGTGGTAGGTGCGGCTCAGGAGCTCGTGCTCGATGACGCGGTGCTTCCGAAAGGCCGCGACCTTGCCCTGGTGGAAGTTGATGAGGGAGTCAGAGTACATGGGCGGGACCTGGCCTGACTGGATGGTGACCGGACCTTGGCGAGCCAGCTGCTCACGCAGGTTCGCGCACAGCGGCTCGGTGGAAGAGGTGATGCGCCAGCACGAACCATGGGCGCCTGCTGGCACTTGCGCGACGAGACGCGGTGCAGCATCGTCTCGTTGAAGATGAGAATATGGCCCGGCGGGATCTGGACCGCGCGAACCTTGGCCTCGAGCTCGTGGAAGAGCGCGCTCTTTGGCTTGATGGTGTCGAAGCCGCCGTGGCTCGAGAGCGCGCCGCGCGCCTGGTGCGTGCCGGGGACGCACTCGTAGAACTGGTCCTCGCCGGCATGCGCATTCAGGTTGAGCCAGCCGCCAAAGAGGATGTCCTGCATGGGCGCCTCGGCGCTCACGTCGCGGTGCCAGGACTCCTTGCTCGCGCTGGTCCCCATGGGCCGGATACCGAGCCGGTCGATCACCTGCTCCACGTTGAGGCCGGGGTGCCGGCGCTCCATGTGCGGCCGCACGCGCGCGTCGATCAGTGTGCGGAGCTTGCGCACGGCCGGGGAGTGGAAGCTGAACGGATTCCCGAGCGCCGCGAATCCGCCGAGCACAAAGATGCTGGCGATCTCGCACGCCTTGCCCGACGTGCAGCCCTTGCACTCGCCGCACTGCTGAACGACGGGCTTGAACTCTGGGTACCGAGCGGCCTCCGCGAGGATCTGGTTGCGGAACTTGACGGTCTCCTCCATGGTGAGCAGCTGCAGCACGGCGATGCCGCTGCCACCCAGGACCAGGCCGTCAGGCTTGGCGAAGTCAGAGGCTGGGAGCACGGGCACGTTGCCCGCGGCGCCGCCCTTGCGGCGCTTGGGCGCACCGGCCGCCTTGTTGTTGATGTTTGCGATGCTGCTCTTGTCGCCGAGGAGTGCAATAAGCTTGCGCTTGGTGGAGTGAGGACTAAGGTAAGGCGCCATGGCTGCATGCTTGTTGGAGTGACTTTGATCATGGCACACAGTGCGTGGTTGGTGCAGTGGCGGCCGCCGCGAGCGATGCCAACTGCACCAGCTTGAAGGTTGGTGCGCTGGGTGTGGTGAACTTGGAGAAGCACACGGGTGCTTACGCTGCAGGCTACGCCCACGGTGATGTCCGAGTCCGAGTCGCGCTGTGCAACGTGGTCGTTCATGAGGCAGGCGAAGTCAGGATGACTGACCTCGGAAGAGCACATAAACTGCACCAACGATGAGCTCGAGGAAGCTGCAGCCATGACCGCAGGACTAAGTAGCGAAGTTGTCCGAGTCAAACGCCGGTGGTCAAACGCCCAACGCTGAGCACGGCAGCGGTTAGAAAGCAAGACGACATCGAACCATGTTTTCTCCGTGTTGTGTTGAGCGCTCCCAGCTCGACCCCCGCCCCGGGCGGCTTGCCCGGAGTGGGGAGCGCGCGACGCTATCGCCGCATTGCGTCCGGCCAAAAGGGAGTGTGCGATGACGATCTTGCTTTCTTGCTTGCTTGCTTGCGTGCTGGTCGATTGGCGAGTTTGGTACCGATGGCGCGTGCAAGGGTGCTTCATTTCCCCTCTCGTGCTTGCTTGCTGCAGGCTGAAGCCTTGCTTCATTTCCCCTCTCGTGCTTGCTGCAGGATGAAGCCTTTCACGAGCAAGCAAGTGTCATCGCCTCGAGGCTCGAGCAGGAAAAAGCACAAAATTGCAATTGTCTGAGACATTGTGACCTCAAAGATCGCACGCGCAAGCGTGCGCGTAGGTTAGGCCTCCGGTGATCCACGTGCACTACGTGATCGGGACCTTCTATGATTGGCGTTGCGCATTGAGACGTGGATACGAGGCCTGTATCGAAGAAAAAAGGAATGAAGCGGGAGTCAATCGGCTGGACGAGCCGGAGCAAACCTTTCATGGTTGGCTCCCACTGTCACTGCTGCTCCCGCTGGATTGAGACAGGGAGCTGCAGCTGAGGAAGTCGTCCTCGGCAGGATTCTCATCTTCCTGGGTGGACGGAGAAGCGGTGGCGGCGATGTCAGCGGCCGCGAGCGGCTGGCTTGCAAGTGTGCCGGTAAAGATGGGCAGATGCGCGGTCGCGTTCATGCGTGTGCGTCGCAGCGCGCGGCGCGCGCCGGTCCTCGCGAAGTGCGCCGGCAGCTGCTGCATCACCTGCGCCGGCATCAACAGCGCCGGTTGTCTCTGCCCCGCCGGGTGGGCGACCCGCAGCGCTTGCTGTGCCGTGCCCTTGGCGCCCAAGTGCAGATACGGCTCGGACGCGGACCTCGGCATGAGCGCGGTCCTCGCCGCCTCCTGCGGCATGCCGATTGCCGTAATGGTGGCTGCTGCGCCGCGCGCGCTCCAGGCCGCCACCGCGTGCAGCTCGCCCGCCCGCTCGCTCGCCAGCTCACCCACCGCAGGCAGGCCCTCTGCTCCCCCCGCGAGGCGCCCCCGCGCGCCGGCAGTCAGCGGCCGGCGCTGACTCCCCAATCCGCCTCGCGCCGCCGCGGCTTCTCGCGGCCTGGACGCCGTCCTCCTCGCCGCCCTCGAGCTCGCCGCCTTCCAGGCTGACCTCGCGCTGGCTGTCGACCGGGTCAGCGGCGGCGTACGCGCGTCTCTCGCGCGGCGCGGCGAGGCGAGGCGTCTCTCGCTCGTCTCTGGCGCTCGCCCGCCTCGCAGGCCGCGGCGCGCGCGCGCTCGCTCCGGCTGATGGACGCGGCGTCGCCGCGCTGGTCCGCGCCGCGGGCGTCTCTGCTGCGACTTTGATTGAGGGATTGACCGCGGTTGCCGGTCTGGGATGGGGCGAGCGCGCGAGCGAGCGAGCGAGCGAGCGATGCGCGCCGGGGGGGTCGAGGCGAGCGGCGGCCTCGCGGCGACGCTGTTGGGCGATTGCCGCGCCGCCGCGACTCGGAGCGGGCAGGCGGCTTGTAACCGGCGATTGACCCGCTAGGCTCGTCTCGTACCGTGAGCGAGTGAGGGCGTTGAGGGAGGCACGGCCGCTGTGCTGGCGGCTGGAGCGCGCCGCCACCGGAAGTCGCGCTCCGCGCCGACGCCGGGAGAGCGCGCCGAGCGAGCGGCCAGAGGATTCCGGTGCGGAGCGAGGGAGGGCAGCGGAGCGGAGTCGCCGCGAGGGCGGGCGCTGGCTTGTCCTGGCTGGCCTGGGCTGGGCTGGCCTGGCCTGGCCTGGCTAACGCGAGATTGGCGGGGACAGCTGCGCCTCCCGGGCCGCCCACAGTGCAGCGAGCGGGGCGGAAGCCGGAAGGAAGACGAGAAGGCTGCGGGGATTGCGGGATCGTGCGGGAGGAGGCGGCTCAGACGCGACGCGCGAAGCCCTACAAGAGCCGCCAACGATCACACGAGTCGAGTCGAGGCGAGTCGAGTCGAGGCGAGTCGAGGCGAGGCGAGTCGAGGCGAGGGGACTCGAGGCGACTCGGCCGAGTCGGGTCGAGTCGCGTCGAGTCGCGTCGATTCAAGTCAAATCGAGGCGAGGCGAGGCGAGGCGGCCTGACTGTGCGCGACTTCGTGGCCGAGTCCAAGGGCGGGCGGGTCGGGTCCTGCCCGAGTCCCGGGCGGCGTGGCTCGGACCGAGTCCAGGCCCTCCTCACGCACGCACGCACGCTCGCCAGCCCCAGCAGTCGCGAGGCTCGCTCTCAGGCTCGGGCGTGCGTTTATTTCGCCTCCTAGCTAGCTAGCTAGCTAGCCAGCTCGAGTAGCCTGCAGCGGCAGCTGGCCGCACGCCGTCGCGGCCTGGCTGGCCGCACGCCGGTCGCTCGCGCGTAGCGCACGCCGGCCGAGGTGCTCCGCCTGCGTCCGAGCGCTCGTCCTGCTCAGCCCAGGCGATGTCTTCCAAGCCTTCCGCCACCGCCGAGTCTCTTTTCGTCGTGCAATGCGCGAACCTGGCGTGGCAGGAGGCGGTGTGGCCGCCGTCCAGATGTCGCAGTGGAGCTGCGGGGCGGCGCCGCACCTGGACGGGCTGGACGGCACGAAAGACGAGAGGGGCGCGCGCGGGCGTTGAGCTGGCTGCAGCGCCCCGCAAGCTGCAGGCCTCGCGCAAGTATGCCGGCCGCTGCCGAGACCTCGGCAGGCACGCGTGCGAGTCCATGCCAGTGCGTGCGCCAATCTGCGCCGAGTTGCGCCGAGTTGCGCAGCAGCGTGCGCAGCCGCGCGTTCCTTGCACGCAAACCGCACAGCAGATGCCTCCGAAACGCTGCCCGGCTCGACTCAGCTGCGGATCCCCGCGAGCGTTGGCGCGCAGCAGGAGAGCGCGGCGTACCGCATTCCGACGGCTGTTGGCCTTGCTTGCCCGCCGTGCTGCGTCCATGCGTCACGCCGCCGCGATCGCCAGCTCGGGCAGCCCGAGGGCTCGCTTCGAGTCGCTCGAGCGCCCGAGCAGGAGCAGCCAACAAAGAGCCCAGAAGAACACAGGGCCGCTCGTCGCGCTCGTCTCGTCTCGTCTCGTCTCGGTGCGGCCGGACGGCAGCGGGCGCTTCTTTCCGCGCGTCGCGGCGCGAGCCTGGAGCGCGGAGCGGTCGGTGCCGAGCCAGGCGGCGGCGGCCGGTCTTTCGCGCCACCGCTACTGGAGCTACGCTGCTGGTACCAGCCCACGCTACCAGTGGCTACGGCTGGCCGTCCCGCGGGCAGGTTGGCCTGTACGCCAGGCCGGTGCTGCACAGCCACTGTGCAGTTACTGGGACCGCATCGCCCCGGCCTGGCGGAGGCCAGACCCGCCTCCAGCCAGGTTGAGCCGGGCGAGGCGAGGCGAGGCGAGGCGAGGCGAGACGCCCTGCGCCTGCGCGACCGCCCGCGCGGCGGCCGGTCGCGCGCGATCCTGTTCGAGTGCGCCCGGGCCGCCGCGCTGGCGGGCCCGATCCTCGCGGCGGCTGGGGCCGCGGCTGCGCGGCGGCGGCCGGCAGAGGCAGCAGCCAGGGTGCTGTTGTGGGTGGGTCGCAGGCACATCCCACAGCTGACCTGTTGGGGAGGCGTTGGAGGCTCGGCCCCCCCCCGGCCAGCCCGAGCCGAAGGCTCCTGCCTGCCGTAGTTACTTCAACTTGCCATGCTCGCCGCCGATGCCACGCCCCGAGCGAGCGCAGCTCTGGCGCGATTGAGCAGACTGACATGACAGACAGGCAAACAGACGGACGACGGACGCGCGGGGAGCGGCCGGCCAGCGGGCAGGCAGCCAGGCAGCCCAGGGGGTGGGCCGGACGGCCGCGCGCGCGCGCGCGCGATCTTGGGCCGTGGGACACGCTTGCTTCGCTTGACTTGCACCCATCAATGTAGCTTCCTGCATCAACCTGAGAAAGGCCATCTTGCGGAGCAGGTGAAGCATCCTGCCCTGCAACAGCGAGACGAGCAGATGCTGAGCTTCACCACGCGACCAGCGAGCATCCTGGTGGGGCGCGTGTCACCAGCGGCCGGAGGCGGAGGCCGCCTCTGGCCGGTCTCTGGCCGCCACCGATCCTAGCGCGTCCTGCCTGGATGGGTAGCCGCCGAGTTGGCGGTGTCGGGATGGCACTGGTCGCCGTTCGGGCAGAATCACAGTGAATCACAGTGCGCCCACAGCTTGGACCACAGAGCGGGGAAACGAGGGATGTTGCGGGGCGGCCTTTTTGCGAGCGCAGCGGCAGGACGCGCGGCCGCGTTGGCGAGCGAGCGGCCAGCCTGCCAGAGCCGCGGCTGGCTGGCGGGCAGGACAGCCCCGGCAGCGCGCGCGCGCGAGTCGAGGCACAGCCAGGTTTCCTGGCCAGGTATGTTTGGTCGCCAGCCAGCCAGCCAGCTCGCAGGTCGGCCGGCCAGCCAGCCTATGAGAGAGATGCGCGCAAAAAGTCCGCGGTGGTACCGTCCGGGAAGGACGAGACGCGTCTCTCGGCGAGACGCTCGCACTGACTCTGGACCGAGTCTGAGTCGTGTTGGGCGTCTCGCGTCGATGTCAGCGCGGGTCGCCAACCAGGCCGCGTCCTGTGCGTTCCGCTGGCCGCGGCCTCGAAGTCGAGATAAGCTCGGAGCATGGCCTTCAGGTTGGCAAGACTCGCCGGTTGACAGCCAGATGATGGCCTGCGGCTGTTGGTCGGTTGTTGGCCGGTTGTTGGTATAAGCCTGGCGGCCCCCGTCCGAGTCGCGGCCGCTGGCCCAGGCTCGACGTCTGTCAGGCCGGCTGTTGGGTCGGCAGGCTCCCTTCCCAGGCTTCCCAGATGCTGCCGTGCCTGGCAGGTGGCTGGCCCGGCCGCTGGCGAATCGTGTTCCGGGTGAGATCGACATCTTATCTTACCTGGGATGAAACGCTCGGGCAGGCTCCTGGTCTGATGACAGTGATGATGACTCGCGCGTCCCAGGTCGACCGCGCCACCTAGATCAATCGATCGATCGATCGGTCGACCGGCCTCCCGCCGTCATCCCAAGTCGCGCGCGTCCGGCCGCGCGCGCCACCAAGAGCGCCATGGCCAGCAATGCCCAGCATGCAACTGCAGGAGGCGAGCCATGGCCGGGCGCGAGGCGCCCACGGGATGGAGTGCTCGAGGAGCCTGTCTCTCAGAGCAGGCCCAACTTCGCAGTGAAGTGCCGCAAGAAAGCGGCCCAAAGGAGAAGCGGCCCAAACCGAGATAGACCGGATAGCCGTGGCGGCGGCGGCGGCGGCGCAGAGCGGGAGGCGGCGCGCGCGCGGCGGCGGGCAGCGGGCGGCGGCGGCGGCGGCGGCGGCGGCGAGAGCGGCGAGAGCGCGGCAGCATGTCGCAGGCGGCGGCCAAGCACGGCGGCCCCGACCTGAAGAAGTGCGTTCGGTGCGGGGGGCGGCGAGGTGCGCCGGGCGCAGCGGGAGACTGACGAACAACGACGAGCTGGCGCGGCGGCACAGGTGCATGGAGAAGCGGCTGAGCGTGCGGCTGAACGCGAACAGGACGGTGCGCGGCGTGCTGCGCGGCTATGACCCGTTCATGAACCTCGTGCTGGATGACACGGAGGAGGTGGTGAGCGAGGACGAGGTGAACGACCTGGGCATGGTGGTCATCCGCGGCAACAGCATTGTGGAGATCGAGAGCCTCGACCCGATTCTCTAGTGGCTGGAGGCGTTGCATGTGAGGGCAAGCGATTGAGTGTGCAAGCATCTGAGCAAGCATCTGAGCAAGCAAGCGAGCGAGCATCTGAGCAAGCATCTGAGCAAGCATCTGAGCAAGCAAGCGAGCGAGCAAGCGAGTATTGTGTGGTCGTGGTACAGTAAGAATAGCGTTCCTGGTTCAAGAAGAATAAATCAACAAAATGGTGTTATGGTCATGGCCCGTTGGGATGATGGTCATGGCGATGCAGTGCAATAAAGGGGAACACACATGCATCGTGCCGCGTGAGCTGCCTCGTAAGCTGCCGATGGCGACGATACAACCCTTCTGGGGCGTTCGCCAACTTCCGGATCCTCACCGTCGCCACGCGAAGGTCATACGGCAAAGGCCGCTGTTTATGTTGTTGGCCGCGCTGTTCATGTCGTCGTTGGCCGCGCTGTTCTTGTCGTCGGCCACGCTGTTCATGTCATCGGCCACGGTCGCGCTGTTCCTATATGTCGTCGTCGTCGGCCGCTGGTCACGTCCTCGCTGGTACCTCATCGGCCCCGCAGTCAGCGGCCGGTGGCATGAAAGAGATGGTCGAGCTGCTGGCGCTGCTCGGGCGTGAGCTGGACATCAAGCGCAACCTCCTCCGGGGACTGGGTGCCGGCGCGACCCCCGACAAACTGTGAGCGAGGCCGCGGGTGCGAGCGCAGACGCTCCGTGGAGGATTGGGTCGGCGCAGGGTCGAAGTCGCCGTGCTCGCGCTCGGCGCGCAGCGAGGTTACACGCTCGCTGGCGCGGTAGTAGACGAAGGACTTGCGATCGCGCTCTGCAGGACCGGTGGTGGACATGCGCTTGCCGCGCCAGAGGCGGTCCGTCTGGAGCTTCTGGCGCACGCTGTCCGAGAGGACGACGCCGGCATCGTCGAGGTCGGCGAGCAGCGTGTCCGCACTGTCCATGACGGCCATGACCTCCTCCTGCGTTTCGAGCGCCTGCAGGCGCACGGCGTAGGCCGTGGCAACCTCGTAGGCGAGGCCGGACCGCAGCAGCAGCGGTACCACGGTGTAATCCACATACTGCACGTCGACGGGCGTCTGGCGCAGCACGACGTGCTTGCCTCCGACCTGCACGACGCGCGCCGCCGCCCCCGTTGACGAGGGCCGGCTCGCGGGCCGCGCGCTGCGGGCGCGGGCAAGGCCGCGCACGGGACCC
The DNA here is from genome assembly GCA_013306675.1 of Thraustochytrium sp. TN22. Classification (NCBI taxonomy): domain Eukaryota; class Bigyra; order Thraustochytrida; family Thraustochytriidae; genus Thraustochytrium; species Thraustochytrium sp. TN22. The sequence goes on along the minus strand of JABLUY010000323.1, from coordinate 24,686 downwards.
GAGGCCCGCGCCGACTGCGCGCGCTCCAGGGGCGGCGGCGTGGAGGGCGGCGGCGGAATGTTGAGCTCGTCCAGGAGGTCCTGCGACGGCGGCCGCCGCATCCACGAAAGATCCGAGATGTCGGACACCGCGCGCTGCATGGGCGCGGGCCGCGCGCTCTGGCGGTCCCTGGCCGCCCCGCTCTGCGGCATCCCCGAGACGCGTCTGCTCAGCGACCTGCGCAGCGACCCGCGCGGGCCCAGGTGCACGGGCTGCGGCACGCCATCCTTGGACGGGTTCGACCCCATCGCGTGTCTGTCAGCTCGCGCCGGGGCTCGTCTCCGAGTCCTGCCACTTGTGCACGACGCTCTCGCCCTGGTCCGGCACGCCGGGCACGGCACCCACCGGTGTATGTTCCGCACCCGAGCTGGGCTGCGGCGCGCTGTACCTCTCCGTGCTCGGCGCTCTGCACCTGCCTCGCTGCGGCTGCTGCCGCTCTGCTGCTGCTGCCTGCCGCGGCTCCCGCTGCAGACGCCGCCGCTGCGCCGCGCAGCGCTGGCGATGTGGCTCTGCACGCGGCTCGCGAGGCGCCAGCCGTCGCCGCCCGGCCGTGAAGTGAACCAAGCGCCGCACGCGGACGGGAAGAGAGAGAGCCTTGAGCTGTCGTCACGACGGGAATGCCGAGAGGGGACGCGCCGCGCAGCGCCTGCCTGCCCGCCTGCCTGCCTGCCTGGCGCTCGCGACTTCGCGACAGCGGTCTGCGCTCGACGCCCGCCTGGTCAGCCAGCCAGCCTGCACTGCCTGCACCGCCTGCCCGCCTCGCGCGCACGTCTTGTGGCCGCCGGCGGGCGCACTGCACGCGCGGAGATGGCAGCCCCTTCCGGGGCAGCGAGCGCCAGCCAGGCCTTCTTCTTCACCGGGCTTGGCTTCTCGGCTCGGCCGTGGCCGCGTGGCGCCGCCGTGCGGCCGCCGCCGGCCTCGGGACCTTGCGGCCTGGACGAAATCAACGAACGGCGACGGCGGCCCGGGTGCAGCAGTGCGGCTCTGATCGTGATCATGCGATCATGCGATCATGCTCGCGGCAATGCTCATGACTGCTGACATGAACTTGAATGACGGCACCGGAGCCCGCGCACACCCCCAGCTCGATTACGGTCCCGCGTTCCCGGTTCGTTCCCTTGGCCCGGCGAGGAGAACGGCCGGCTGGTGAAGAATAAGGAACAGAACAGAACGGGCGGAGGGGCCGGTCCTGCCTGCCAGCAGGAAACTGGAGCGCTCCGGTGGCATACGCGCGCTGCGGGGCGCGGCCGAAGCGCGAAGACGTGGCGCTGTCACAGAGAGGCGCGACCGCGGCGGCGCCGCGCCGGCGGCGGCTGGCAGCAAGGCGGCGCGAGGCCTGGAAGCCGCGTGCTGCGGCGACCTACGAGAGGCAGAAAGGGCAGGTGCAGGATGCGTTGGCCGATTTTGGCTTGGCGGCAAGGAGCAGCAGATGAAGCGGACCGGACCGGCCTGGCCTGGCCTGTGGTAAAGTGCGTGGTGGCGTACGTCGCCACGCCAAGACGGCTTTGTGCACAGTGTACACTCGTGCCCGCGTGGCGAGTTGTTGCGTGGCCGCGGCGCGCAAGGCAAGCATCCCGATTCGGCTGACGGCGGCCATCCATCCGAGTCGAACCCGGCGCGCAGCGAGGTGCCCCGCGCGCGGAGGCAGCGGGCATGCCGGTCTTCCAGGCACGCGTCCTGCCGAAAGAAGCTGACAGGATGGACAAAACCCGCGAATGCAGCACGCCATCAAGCAACTAGCTTTCGGTCGCCAAGCGGCTAGCACGTCCGCGCCAGCCTCGCGTTGCTTTGCTTTGCGTTGCTTTGCCTCGGCGCAGCCGCAGCCGCAGCCAGCTGGCTGGGCGGCACGGCACTGACGCGGCCCAGCCAGCCATGACCAGTGGCGGCGTGGCCACGGTGGCACGGGCCGGACAAGAGCTGTCAAGCACAGCAACGCAACGCACCGCTGCCGCCAGAAGCAACGCTGCCTCCTGGCAGCAAGCAGCCTGTGAGCCTGCGGCTGCAGCGCTGGCTGCGTTGCTGCTGTGCTTCAGCGTCCGGAGTCCTGCCAGAGTCTGCCTGCCCCGCCGGCATCGAGCGAGCGAGGAAGCTCTCGCAAGCTCTCGCCCTCGCAAGCCAAGCTACAGCCCCACCCGCGTAGTTAGCTAGCTCACCCGACAGCGGCGACGTCGGCGCCGAGTCACCCGCCGCAGGTTTGCAGCAGTAAGCAGCAGCCAAACCGGCGAGTCTCGGCCCCGCCAGCCCGCGCCGCAGGCAGCCGCCAGCGCCGCTAGCTTGTCTGCCGCGCTCCGAGTCGCCACGCTCGGCTCGGCATCGCAGCGCGCCCGGCGCCGCGCGCCTGCGCGCCGCGCTCCTGCGCGCCGCGCGCCTGCGCGCCGCGTGCAGCGCCCCACGGGAGTCGCTGCCAGGACCGCGCCTCGCGTCGCCGCCGGTCCGCCGCGGCCGGACCGGCGCTGTCTCGCCGGACCAGATCACGCTGCTGGCTGGCCCGCGCCGCCTCGCTCGCCTCCGGTCGCCTGCCCGCGCCGTCTGCGCCGGCGCGCCCGCGCGGTCCCTCGGCGGCGCCCGGCGGCGGGCCTGGCGGCCGCGCCTCGCCTCGCCGCGCCGCGCCTCGCCTCGCCTCGCGTCGCGGCTGCCGGCGCGCGAGCGGGCGCGCCCCCGCGGCGGCGGTGGCGGCGGCGGCGGCGGCCCGCCGAGAAGCGCCCGACGGCCACTTGCGCGCGCGCGCGCAAGGGGCGCGGCGCGCATAGCCGACTTGCGCGGCGCGCATAGCCGACTTGCGGCGGCGCCCCCGCGCGCCCACCTGCGAGCGCGGGCCAGGCACGGCGCGGCACGGCAGGTCTCGGACCCGGACTCGGACTCGCACTCCGCGGCCTCGCCGTCGCGCGCTCAGCTCTGGCTGCCTGGTGCGCTGTCGCTGACAGCGGCTGACTGACTTGGACCCGGCGGGCTGCACTTCGCCGCACTGCGCGTGCGACTGCGCTGCGCTGTGCTGCGCTGCGCTGCGCTGCGGCCGGCAGACTGCCTTCTCCTGCCGCGCGCGGCGGGCGAGCGGGCGGCGGGCGGCGGGCGGCGGCGCGAGGCGCCGGCTGCGCGGGCGCGGCTTCTGTCGATCGGTCGCCCGCGAATCGTCTCGTCTCTCACTCACGGTCAGGGCATCGCCATCCATCCTCGCGCCTGGCGCCCTCCGTGCATCCATCCATCCATCCATCCATCCGTCCATCCGCCGATCTCCATCCTGCCGGCCGCGCGGTCCGGCGGGCCGGGGCGCGAGCGGAGGCGCGCGCGCGCGTGCTCGCCTCGCGAGCGCTCGCGGCGGCGCGCGGCGGCGCGAAGGGCAGGCGCGAGAGGAGGCGCTGAGCAGCAGCAGCAGCGGCGGCGCAAGGGCGGAGGCACGCGGGCGAGGCGCCGAGGCGCTGCGCTAGGGCCGGCTAGGGGCAACCCTAGGGGCGCGGGCGCGAGCACGAGCGGCGAGTCGGCGGCGGCGGCGGCGCGCGGCGCGCTGCGCGGCGCGGGAGGCGCGAAAATGATGCTGGACAGGAGCTCGAGGCAGCAGCGGTGGAGCGACGGGTACGAGGACGCGGACGACCTGGGGTGCTGGTACCGCACGCCGACCGTGGGCAAGCGGCGCGAGCGCGTGCGGCCCGCGCGCAGGCCCAGCGCAGGCCTGCGCACGCGGTGCGGGTCGCACGACGGAGAGCTGGACAAGGCCGCCATGGTGCCGGCCGCCGCGCCGCGCAAGTCCGCCGCAGTGGCGTACTGGGGCCGCTACGTGGACACGGCCGTGGCGCAGGACCTGACGCTGCGCGCCAGCCTGCAGCTGCACCCGCGGCACTCGACGGCCATCTTGCTGCGCCTGCGCATCAGCCACGCGCAGGGGCCCGAGCAGACCTGGGACATCGTGCGCTCCGTGCAGGAGTTCCGCGCGCTGGACCGCGACCTCATCAAGATGAAACTGCCCGTGCCGCGCTTCCCGGACGCCGTCACGCTCGAAAAGGCGCCGGCGCCCATGATCCTCTGCGCGCTCACCGACTGGCTCGACGGCATCCTCGCCTGCTGGCAGCGCGAGGACCGCTGGGCGCGCGTGCTCTACTTCCGCCGCTTCCGCAAGGGCCGCCACCAGCACATCCACCTCATCGCGCAGTACCTGGAGACCTTCCTCTTCAACCAGGGCTCGGAATTCAACAACTTCCGCACGCTCCTGCAGAAGCCAAACGTGTGCCCCTTTGCTGCCGCGCTCGAGCGCATCCAGTGCGTCGTCAACCTGACGCGCCAGGAGTCCGACGTCACGCGCGCCATGCACAAACTCGAGGAGACCTATGACCACGACCGCCTCACGCACGGCCACCACGACGCCTTTGACCTCATCTGGAACGCCGCCGCCATCCTCGAGGAAGAGGAGGACCAGGAGGCCGCCGGCGCCGAGGCAGCCTCGCGCCCGCGCCGCCACTCGGCACGCGGCGCCCCCGCGGACGCCCTCGCCGACGCCGACGCCGACGCCACCCCGCTCGCGCGCCCCGGGCCCGCCTCCAACCCGGCCGCCGTGGCCGCCGTCGCCGGCCGCCACTCGCGCTTTGCCATCCCGCATGTCACGCCTGGCATCACCTCGCCCACCTCGCTCGCCAGCTCCGACGGCGACACGCCCGGCCTCACGCCCGCGCCGAGCTTCCGCAACCTGCGCTGGCTCGAGACCGCCGTGCGCGAGACCCAGGCGCTAGAGCGCGCCGCCGCGGCCGCCGCCGCGGCGGCGGCCGCCGCCGACGGCGCCAGCCCGCTCGACGAGGAAGCTCGCCACGCCGAGATCTCCGCGGCCGAGGCCACCGCCAAGGCCGTTGCCGACTGCTTCGAGCCCAAGCACGGCGCCAAGGCCGCCTTCGACGACGAGACCACCTCGGTGCGCTCCGGCCGCTCCGGCCGCTCCTTCCGGCCGCCGCCCTCGGTGCGCTCCGTGCGCTCCTTCCGCCGCCGCCGCAACAGCGACGCCTCCATGTTCTCCTGCGGCTCCGATCTCTTCCACCTGCGCTTCACCAACAAGAAGTCCTCCTACGCCTCCATCGTCGACGACGCCGGCACCTTTGACCTCGACAACCTCGATCTCGGCTCCTACGACGACGACGACGATGACGACGACGACTTCTACGACGACTACGACGACGACTATGACGACGATGCATACAGCACCAGCTACGAGGCCACGCTCCCGCCGCCGCGCGCGCCCCTCTCGCGCCCCCACCACGCCCACTCGGCCTCGGACGCCCGCGCCGCGGCCGGCGCACCGGCCTTCATCGTCGAGAGCATGGACGACCACGGCGGCAACGGCGGCAATGACGACTGTGCTTCCGACGACGGCTCCATCGACGGCGAGCTCGCCGCCATCTACCACGCCCAGCCCTGCGTCGACCTGTCTTGCATCAGCCCCACCGAGATTGGGCATGCCGTCGCATACCACACCACGCAACGCGCCGCTCCCGGCCGCCCCCCGTGCTTTTCGCTCTTCAACGCCACGGTCGTCTTTGGCCGTGCCCCAGACCGCGACTGCTGGTCCCCCATCTCCATCCCGGACACGCCCGACGCCAAGACCGGCTTTCTTCGCCACATGCACGACTACACTGGCAAGCTTCTCGGCGGCGTCTCCACGCAGCTCAAGCCGCGGGCTGCCTCGGACGAGGTCGAGGCCAAGATCCATCCTTTTGGACAGCCTGATGCTGACGCCAAGTGCAAGCTCGACGACCACGATCACCTGTATTTGCCGCAGCCTGACCTATGTCGCGTCCCTGCCTCGCGCTAGCTAGCTAGCTAGCTAGCTACTCTACTAGTGCTCGCTCTCTCTCTCTCTAGAGCTAGAGAGAGCTAGTAGCCAGCTACTAGCTGCTAGCTGGCCTAGAGGGATGCTGCTGCAAGGGACTGACCAACCATGCTGCAAACCGCGAATCTGATACAAACTGCGGTGCTCGCCCGCCACACTGTACGAACTACACGCACACAAACACTAAACTTATTTCCTCTGCGCCTGCCTCGGCTCTGCCTGCTCGCTCTGCCTCGCACGTCAGGTTCTTCTGCCGCTCCACACTTGCCTTGCTCTTTGCTCTTCCAAACCGCGAATCTGATACAAACTGCGGTGCTCGCCCGCCACACTGTACGAACTACACGCACACAAACACTAAACTTATTTCCTCTGCGCCTGCCTCGGCTCTGCCTGCTCGCTCTGCCTCGCACGTCAGGTTCTTCTGCCGCTCCACACTTGTCTTGCTCTTTGCTCTTCATCCTGGCAAGATCTTCGTCGATGTAGCTGTAGCTGTAGGGCACCAATCGACAACCACCAGCCAGCAAAGGCGAATCATCCACCGGCGGCGGCGGTGCAGGCGGGGTCACTCACGGTCGGCAAAGAGGCCATGGCGGCGCGCAGCTTCGTGCGCGAGCCGTGCGTGGCGGGCGAGGAGGTGGTCTTCGTGTGCGAAGGCGACCTCTGGGCCGGGCCGCTGCGCGGCACGGCGCAGGATGGCGCGCCCGAGCTGGTCGCGCACAGGCTGACCACATGCGGCACGGCGCAGCGGCCGAGCGCCAAGCCGGACGGGTCAGCCGTCGCGTACACGAGCTCGCAGACCGGCTCGCAAGAGGTCTACCTGCTGGACCTGCGCGCCGGCGGCGAGGCGCGCCGCCTCACGGACTTTGGCGGCCCACACGGCGTGCAGGTGGTCGGCTGGGACACGGAGAACCCCAAGGAGGACGCCAAGGCCGTGCTGGTGCGCGTCTGCGAGCCGGTCGACGTGCTGCCCAGCGTGTCCGTCGTGCTGAGCGTCAACCTGGCCTCGCTTGCCGTCTCGCGCAGGGAGGATCTCGGCATGCACGTGGATCGCGTTGGCGCCAGCTTCGTAGCACGCTGGTCGCGCGACGCCCACGTCAACACCTGGAAGCGCTACGGCGGCGGCCAGCGCGGCACGGTGCATCTGCGCGACGCGCCCCCGGACGCGCCGCCCGTGCTCGAGGACGCCTCGCTCGCGGACCCCTTTGAGTGGGGCGACCGCCTCTTCTTCGTGCTCGACCAGGCGCAAAACCACGAGGCCAACGGCAACCTCTGCAGCGTACCGCGCGCGGACCCCTCGCTCGCCGCGCTGCGCCAGCACACCAAGCACGAGTCCGCCTTTTACGTGCGAAATCCGGCGCGCTGTGCCTCTTCCGGCCGCGTCGTCTACCAGCTGGGCGGCGACCTGTGGACGCTCGCCACGCCGGACGCCGACCCGCAGCGCGTCAGCCTCGTGCTGCGCGGCTCGGGCCAGACGCTCGCTACGATCGTCACGCAGGGCACGCGCGACCTCGAAGACGTCTGCCTCGATCCTACCGGCTGCTTTATCTGCGCCACCGTGCGCGGCCGCGTCGTCGAGACCGCGCTGTGGGAGGGGCCCTGCACGGTCACTGGTCGCGGCGACGCCCGCCTCGTTTGCCCCGTCTACCTCGGCGACGGCATCCTCGGCGCGTTCCGCCTCGGCAGCGACCCGCACGCGGCCTCCTACCTCTCCTTCCGCACCTGGGAGGGCCAGCCCGTGCTAGGCGGCGCCCAGGTCCCGGCCGACGCGCTGGCCGCGCCGCGCGGTGCCACGCAGAACATCGACGTTAAGCTCGACCGCATCGGCCTCCCGCTCGAGGCCGTCGCCAGCCCGGACGGCCGCTGCGTTGCCGTCGTCACCGAGTTCAACCGCCTCTGGCTGCTCGACCTCGACACGCGCGACTGGCAGATGCTTTGTGAAGGCGAGATCGAGGACGCCATCTCCGACGTCGTCTTTTCGCCCTGCAGCTCGCACGTGCTCTTCACGCTGCGCTACGCCCACGCCGCCAGCGTCATTGCCGCCTACAGCCTCGACGCGCGCCGTCTCTACGAGCTCACGCCGCGCCTTGGCTTCCTCGATTCCTGCCCGCAAGTTGACCCCGAGTGCCGCTACTGCTTCTTTCGCACTCAGAATCGCGCGCTCACCTGCTTTCAGGACTCCGTCTGGAACACCGCGCTCGACTGCTCCTCGGGGGAGATGCTCATGGCCGTCGCGCTCCTCCCCGGCCTCCCCGACCCCATGGTGCTCTATCCGTGCCCGCCCGTCTCGCGCGACGACGAGGACGGCGGCGCCGCCCAGGACGCCGCCGAAGAGGACGACTATTACGATGATCCGCCGCCCCGTCACGGTGGCGGCGGTGGTGGTGGTAACGGCGGCAAGCGGGGCGGCGGTGGCGGACATCATGGCGGCGGCGGCGGCGGCGGCGGCGGCGGTGGTGGTCGTGGCGGTCATGGTGGCGGCCACAACCACGGCCACGGCCACGGCCACGGCGGCCGCGGCGGCCGCTACGACAGCTATGATGACGCCGATCCCTATGAGGACGACGGCCCCGTCATGCAGGTGGACCCGGCGGCGCTCCGCGTGTACGAGCTCAGCTCCAGTCAGGGCGGCCCGACCTCCGGCGCCGCCGTACACATGGACGACCTCCAAGTCATCGAGAACGGCCGTCTTCTCTTCGTCGAAAAGCGCATCGGCGCGGAGGTGGGCGACCTCGTCTGCTTCAACCTGAAAACCCTACGCCGCACCGTGCTGCGCCCGGCCGACGTCGAGCGCCTCCACCTGCCCACCAATGGCGCCGCCATGCTGCTCTCGTGCGTCACCGAGGACGACGAGCTCGAATTCCACTCCTTTAGCGTCACCGGCATCGAGGAGGAGACGGACTCGCTCGCCGATCCGCACTCTCGCGCGGGCCGTGACGCCGACGGCCACGACGCCGCCGATGAGCGCCAGGGTCGACCCTGCAAGGGCTTCGTCGACCTCGAAGGCCGCGTCTCCATCTCCATCGACCCCGCGCAGGAATGGCCGCCCATGCTTGCCGAGATCTTCACACGCACCGGGCTCGCCCACACGCTAACCGGTCCGCGGCCCTCCGCGGCCGTCTACAATCAGTACCGCGCCGCGCTGCCCGGCGTGCGCTCCCGCCTCGAGTTCGCCGATCTCGCCGCCGAGATGCTTGCTGAGTTCTCCATGAGCCACATGGACACCTGGGGCGGGGACTTTTCCGTGCTCGGTCGTCACACCGTGGAGAGCTCCCGCGGCTTCCTCGGCGCGCTTGGCGACCACACCGACGGCGGCTACCAGCTCGGCCACATCTTCCAGGGCCTCACATGGTCGCGCACGCAGCGCGGCCCGCTCGCGCTCGAGGCCAACCCTGGCGACCGCGTGCTGCAGGTCAATGGACTCAAGATCTCTGCACGCGACGACCGCGGCGTGCGTCTGGATCAAGCGCTTACTGGCCTCGCTGGCCAAGAGGTCATTCTCCAGCTCTCCCGCAAGCTACAGAGCCGCGACAACAACAATAGCAATGCTAGAGGCCGTCGTGGCGGCGGCGGCGGCGGCGGTGGCGGCGGTGGCGGCGGTGACAACGGCGGCAAGAAAAAGGGCAAAAACCGCCGCAACAAGCAAGGCGGCGGCGGCGGCGGCGGTGGTGGGGGTGGCGGCGGCGGCGGTGGTGGGGGTGGCGGCGGCGGCGGCGGCGGTGGTTTTGAAAAGGTGGTCTGCAGAGTCAAGTGCGTCTCGTACGCCACGCTCGAGCACATTCGCTACCTGGACGGGGTCCAGGCGAACAGACGCGCCGTGCACGAGGCCACCCAGGACCGTGTCGGCTACCTGCACGTGCCCAGCATGGAGATGGACGGCTACCAGCGCTTCACGCAGGACTTCCTCGCCGAGGGCAACCGCGCCGCGCTCATTATTGACATGCGCGCCAACTCCGGCGGCTTCGCCTCCGAGGCCATCCTCGAGAAGATCGGCAAAACCTGCCTCGGCGCCTTCCAGCCCAAGGTCGGTCGCGCCGTGCCCTTCCCGCGCGACATGGGCTCCACCCACCGCTTCTACGTGCTGCTCGTCAACCAAGACACCGCCTCGGACGCAGAGATCTTCGCGCAGGCATTCCGGCAGCTCCAGCTCGGCGTCATCGTCGGCACGCGCACCTGGGGCGGCGTCACCGGCTACTCGCGCACCAGCTACCTCGTCGACGGCGCCGAGCTCGCGCTCCCCACGCTGCGCTTCATCTCCGGCGCCGAGCTCGAGAACCGCGGCGTCGAGCCCGACGTCCTCCAGCCGCGGCTCGACCTCGGCGCCGACGAACAGCTTCAGCGCGCCATCGCCGTCGCCAACGACCACCTCGCGCACGCGCAAGCCCAGCCGCCCCACATTGAGCACTGGCTGCGCGCCTCAGCTGCGACCAATGTCGCCTCGCAGTAGTTTGGGATCGCGCTCCAGTGAGGAAGCCACAAGTCGCGTCAGGAGAAGGACCAAGCTACCTAGCTTGTAGAGAACTCTAATCGAGGCACGGAGCGCTGAGTCAGCTCCGACCATAACCGGCGCACAGTAAGCTTCAAGACTTGCTGCACTCCAAGTCGAGCGGCTCTGGAGCCTCTACAAAAGAAAGAATTTTTTCTTGAGGTTCTGCAGCGCACGCTCCGGCTCAGAGCGGCTCGGAAAGCGAGTCCGAGCCGCTTGGACCAGCGTCTTGGCGCCCAGGTGTAGGAGAGCGCGGCGGATGGTTGTGTTTACGGCCAATTTGGCGAGGGCGCCGCAGGCCTGGGCTTGGATCCTCTCGTTATCAGCGTGGCTGCGCATCGCAGCGAGGATCAGTGGGCCGCCCTCCAGCTCCTGCCCGATAATCAACTTGTTACGGTTGTCTGCAGAGAGGAGGGCGAGGGCGACGCATGCAGGGAACTGAAGCTTGGTCTCGCCTGGATGGCTGCGCATGGCCGCGAGAATGTCGGCGATGCCGCGCAGCTCCTGCCCGATGATCACCCTGTTGCGGTCGTTCACAGCGAGGCTCCCGAGGGCGCCGCATGCGTTGGTCTGAAGCTTGCTCTCGCCAGGATGGCTGCGCATGGCCGCGAGAACGTCGGCGATGCCGCGCAGCTCCTGCCCGATGACCACCTTGTTGCGGTCGTTCACAGAGAGGTTCCAGAGGGCGCCGCATGCGTTGGTCTGAAGCTGGCTGTCGCCTGGATGGCTGCGCATGGCCGCGAGAATGTCGGCGATGCCGCGCAGCTCCTGCCCGATGACCACCTTGTTGCGGTCGTTCACAGAGAGGTTCCAGAGGGCGCCGCATGCGTTGGTCTGAAGCTGGCTGTCGCCTGGATGGCTGCGCATGGCCGCGAGAATGTCGGCGATGCCGCGCAGCTCCTGCCCGATGACCACCTTGTTGCGGTCGTTCACAGAGAGGTTCCAGAGGGCGCCGCATGCGTTGGTCTGAAGCTGGCTGTCGCCTGGATGGCTGCGCATGGCCGCGAGAATGTCGGCGATGCCGCGCAGCTCCTGCCCGATGACCACCTTGTTGCGGTCGTTCACAGAGAGGTTCCAGAGGGCGCCGCATGCGTTGGTCTGAAGCTGGCTGTCGCCTGGATGGCTGCGCATGGCCGCGAGAATGTCGGCGATGCCGCGCAGCTCCTGCCCGATGACCACCTTGTTGCGGTCGTTCACAGAGAGGTTCCAGAGGGCGCCGCATGCGTTGGTCTGAAGCTGGCTGTCGCCTGGATGGCTGCGCATGGCCGCGAGAATGTCGGCGATGCCGCGCAGCTCCTGCCCGATGACCACCTTGTTGCGGTCGTTCACAGAGAGGTTCCAGAGCGCTCCGCATGCGTCGGTCTGAAGCTGGCTGTCGCCTTGGTGGCTGCGCGTGGCCGCGAGAATGTCGGCGATGCCGCACAGCTCCTGCCCGATGATCACCCAGTTGCGGTCGTTCACAGCGAGCTTCCTGAGGGCGCCACATGCGTTGGTCTGAAGCTGGCTGTCGCCTGGATGGCTGCGCATGGCCGCGAGAATGTCGGCGACGCCGCGTAGCTCCTGCCCGATGATCACCCTGTTGCGGTCGTCAATGGCGAGGTTCTGGAGGGCGTCGCATGCGTCGGTCTGAAGCTGGCTGTCGCCTGGATGGCTACGCATGGCCGCGAGAATCTCGGGGATGCCGCGCGAATTTATCCCGATCACAGCTTTGTTCTGGCCATTTGGAACGAGGCTGTCAATGGGCGTCGAGCAGCGATGCCCCCCGCGATCCGTGAAGCGCCGCAGGGCCTCCGCCGCACGAGGCCGTTCCTTCGGGTCGTGCTGCCAGCACTGCTCCATCAGCTCGATTTCCCAGGGCCTCATGTCCACGTCGTCGGCGATGACCGGCCGGTCGCCGTTCAGCACGCCGGCCTCGCTGAACTGGACGTGGGCGTATGGCGCCTGCCCGTGGTACACCTCCCACAGCACGATGCCGAACGAGTACATGTCGGCGCGCGTGGTCCATCGCGCCGGCGTCTGCATCACCTCAGGCGCCATGTACAGCTTCGTGCCGACGCCCGAGGACGTCGATTCGGCGTAGCTGGCGTTATCGGCCGTGCGTGTGGCGAGCCCAAAGTCCGCCAGCTTCACGAGGCCGAGGTCGCGGTTCAGCAGGACGTTTGCCGGCTTGAGGTCGCGGTGGATCACGCCCTGGCTGTGCAGGTACGTCAGGCCGCTGGCAATGCCCCGCATGATGGCCTCCTTGTCGTCCAGCGTCAGCTGCCGATGCTGGTGATTTTCGTTGAGCTCGTTCTCCTCGAGCAGGTCGTCCAGCGTCAGCTCGCACCTTTCCATGACGAGCGCAAATCGGCCGTCCAGAATACACGTGCCCAGCAGGCACACGATATTGGGGTGCCGAAGGCCCTCCTGCCGCTCCGCCTCCCGCATGAGGATCTCCTGCTCCTGAAGCTGGGCGTGCCGCGAGAGCGGAACCACGCTCTTGACGGCCACCTCGATGTCGGTCCCATCTTGATCGCGGAGCACCGCAGCGACGACTTGCCCGAAGCTGCCGCGGCCGAGAACGACTTGCGGCGTGTGCAACGCAACGCGGTCGGTCGAGAGCGTGGCGACCTCGGCGTTGCGGACGCGGAGAAGGTTGTTCGTGAGCTTGTCGAGCGCCTTGCGTTGCAAGCTCGTCTGCCCGACTGCCGGACCGTCGTGCCGTGACTGCCGCGCCAGCATGTCGAGAACCACATCGACCTGGTCCTCCTTGGTCTCAAGCTGGCCTTGCCGGCGCAGCTCATCGAGCGCCTCGCAGAGGTCCCTCTGCTCTTCCGCAGCGTCCAGCTCCATCTCGGCCTTGAGGCGGCCGGCACGCCCCGCATCGTCCGGACTGGGGTCGCTCCGATTCGCTGCTGCGATCTGGAGATCCAGGTGGCACAGCGACATGGCGTTAATCAAGCGATCCTCCGCGTCCTTTAGCGCCTGCCTTGCCTGGCCTGAAGACAGTATCGCGAGGACGCTGGCTGCGATGCCCTTGGATCGATTGAAATGCGGCCGCAAAATCTCTTCGATCCGCGCCATCTCCAACTCCAGCAACTCCACGTCCACGCTGCCCTCCCTAAGCGACCCGACCCGGACCGACAGCCTCTCGAGCAAGCCGCACAGGTACCTGGCCTGGGACTTGCAAACCTTGGCGTCCTGGAGGCGGTCCGCCACTGCGACCACCAGCTGCGCGACCGGCGCGAGCGCGTCCATGGCGCCGCGTCGTGTCACGCTGCGCAGCCGCTGCGCCCCGGGCCCTCCCTCCCCCCCTCCCCGCGCGCTTCGATCGCGAACTGGAGAATTCGGCGGCGCGCACCATGATGTGCGGCCAGCGCCAAAATTCCGGGCCACTGGTCACTGCATGGCACTGGCAGCGCGCCGCGCCGCGTCAGACCTGACTCGGCGACGGAAGAACTTGAACTTCGAGCACGACTCGGAGCGCCACGAGCAGCCACGAGAACGCCACGAGCAGTCGGCCGGCCTCGGGCTGACTTGCTCGGAGCCAGAGGCTCGAGGAAGGAACAGACGCAGCCTGCCGCCCTGCGCATGCAGTGCGAGAGAGGAGTCCGCGGCCGGCCGCTCGCGCTCTGGACGCCCTCCCCCGCTGATGCGCGATCAAGACGTGACACTGACGTGTGCAGCCTTCGACTCGAGGCCACGCGGTTGCCAAGTGCAGGTCTGCGAGCGCGTCGGCGAGTCCAGACTGACTCCGCGGCCAGGGCCCAGGCTCTTCGCGGTGGCCACAGGTCGCTGGAGCGGGCAGAGAGGGCTGCGAAGCGGGGCAGGCCAGGCGCTGACGGCCGGGCTCAGGCCTTCGGAACCTCGCCGGCTTGTATGCGATTCCTGGCTGGTCCTCCCAAGTATCGAGCAAGCCAAGCGCTGCCCAGGTCAAGGCTTGTGCCAATGAACAGGTCGGCCAGGCGGAGTGCCCGCCCCGCTCACCATGTGTTCGCGAGGGCAACCCTTCCCAAACGAGGCTGCGCCGCCCTTCAAGTAGTGCCGCGGATGCGCCGGGACGAGGCGACGCGTGTAGCCCGGGGCGGGCAGCACGGCGTGCGGCGGCGAGTGATGAGCCGTGGCTGGCGGCACGCGCTGCTTGCGCTCGCTCGCGCGCGGGCGGGCGCTGGTGAGCGCGGCTCGCCCGGTCCATGCTCCTTGTGCTAGCGGCTATGAACTCCTCCGAAGATGGGGCTACGATGAGGACTTCAGCCAGGCCTGCAACTGCTTGTAGCTGATTGCGTTGCCGGGCAGGGGCGATTCGTCAGCTTTCGGTCGGGGCAAGCCTGAGTGGCAAGTCTCGCGCTCATGTTCGAGTCTTTGTAGGGGACCACTAAAGCCCCTCGCTACACACGGATAAGTTTGTCGAGCTGCCTGTTCTCGTTACGCTTATTTACTACCACTACACATTGTACACCACCACCTTTTCCTGAGCGAAGTACTTTCGCGCTCCAGCGACCTGCCTCTCAGCTCTCGGCGAGCGAGCCTTGGCTGTCCGTCTGCATCTCAGCTTGAATCTGCTGGCGGGCCTGAGCGCGCTGCAGGTGGTCGAGGTAGTCCAGACGCTGGCCAAGGAGCGCCAGCGTGCGTGCGGCGTGGTCCTTGTCTTGCATCATCTGCCGCTCCACCACGCCTTGCGCGAGCACCTCGGCGTCGCGCACGAACCACGCGATGGAGTCGCGCGTGTGCTTCTTGAGCTCCTGGTCCCACCGCGCCGGCGTCCAGTCGCGCCACGGCAGCGAGTAGTCCGCCGTCTCGCCGCCGGCCTCGGCGTCGCCCTCGCCGCCCCTTTCGCCCCTTTCGCCCGCCATCTCGCGCGGCCGCTCGCCGGTGCGCGCCCGGCGCCCGGCCGAAGCGCGCAGCGCCCGCGCCGGCCCGCGCCGGCCCGCGGTCGCGGCCCGGCGGCCTGGCCTCGCGTGCGTCTGGCTTGGCGAGTTGGGCTTTTGCGCAGCGCAGCGCCGCTCGCCCTGGCAGGGGACCTAACGACCGAGGGCAAGGACGAGGACTCGGACTTCAACACGCTCTGACAGAGCCCCAGACCGTGACGGTCAGCTCCCGTGAGGAGCACAGGCCGCGCAGCAAGTGGCGCGGTACCCGAAGATGCCCACATGATCGGGCCGATTCGTGGCGTCAACATAATTCCTTTTGCTTCTTTTGCACAAGATGATTGAATCGGTCGCTCGGCGTCGCTCGGCGTCGCTCGGCGTCGCTCGGCGTGGCTCGTTGTCAGGGCTTGTTCTTCGCGTCGTCGTCATGGTGGTCGTCGTCGTCGTCGTCCGGTCGGTGCTTGAGGTGGGCGGGTAGCTCGGCCATCGCGTTGACGATCTCGTCGACGGCCTTGTCGAGGTCGTCGCCGACGTCGTCATCGGCGGCCACGGCGCGGGATGCCTTGCCGTCGGCGGTGGAGGCGGCGTCGGCGAGGTCAAAGGGGCCGAAGCGCGCGCGCACGGTGCCGTTGGTCGTGTCGACGTACCACAGCTCAAAGGCGCCCTGCTTGAGGCGCGGGATCTGGAAGGCGACCTGGTGGTAGGCGGCGGAGCGCTTGGCGTCGGGCCCGGGCTTGGACATGGGCTCGTCGAGGAGCTCGCAGTTCTTGATGGTCTCCATGTCCCACTGGTCCGTGCCGGCCGGGACGAGCGCAAGGACGTGGCAGGAGCTCCAGTCGGCCAGCGCGGCCTCGGTGAGGCAGAGCATGCCGGCGATCTGGCCGCCGGCGCGCAGGTCGGAGTACTCGTCAAAGGCGAAGAACTCCGTGCCGTCGGGCGAGGCCCGCGCGGCGTCCTCGAGCATGGGGAGCTCGAACTCCTCGGAGTGGAACTCGGGCGCGTGCGGCTCCTCGGGCAGGCGCTTGGCGTCCTCGGCGGGCAGGCGCCAGTTCTTGTCGAGGCCGTGGGGCGCCATGTCCGGAAAGGCCTTGTCGGCGTCGATCGGCTCGAGCTGCGGGCCGCCGAGCGAGCCGAACTCCTCGACAAGGGTCTCGAGGTCCTCGCGCCAGCCGAGGATGTCACAGATGGCGCGAACGGCCTCGTCGCAAGGGCCCTGGATCATGGCGTCGCGCCAGTTCTCGGGCTGGTTGAGGCGCAGGCCGTTGCTCTCGGGGCTGGGCAGGCGCGCGCCGACGGGCTTCATGTTGAGCAGCAGGCGCGGGCATTCGGGCGGCACCATCTCGACGAGGCCCGCGAAGGGGTGCACGGTGAGCGAGGTGCCCATGACAATGAGCAGGTCGGCCTGCGGCAGGTCGGTGCTGCTGCAGACGCCGAACTTGGGGGGCAGGCCCTCGCCGAAGAAGACAATGTCCGGCTTGACGAGGCTGCCGCAGCCGTCCTTGTCGCAGAGGATGGGCGTCTCGCCCGCGAGAATGAGCTCGCGACAGCGGTCCGAGTCGAAGGGCGCGTGGCAGCGCGTGCAGCTGGCGCGCGCGAAGCTGCCGTGCGCCTCGACGAGCTTGTCGTCCGGCACGCCGGCGATGCGCTCGAGCGTGTCGATGTTCTGCGTGAAGGCGCGACGCAGCACGCCCTTGTCGTGCAGCAGACGCACGAAGAGGTGCGTGGGCGACGGCCGAAAGTTGTCCGGCCACATCTCCTTGGCGAGCTTGTAGAAGGCTTCGCCGCGCGTGCGCTTGAAGAATTCAAGCTCGAAGACGCTCTCCGGCGAGGGCAAATTGTACGCCTTGAGGTTGTCGTACAGGCCTGTGCCGGGCGTGCGGAAGTCGGGGATGCCACACGAGACCGAGATGCCGGCGCCGGCCATGACCACCACCGACCTGTACTTGCCGTCGCGGAGGCCCTCCACGACGCGTCTCGCCGTGCACTTGAGCCCGAGCACGGCGCGCTGCGCCTCCGCGTCGGGCTCCGCGACGCCCGCGACGTTGCCCATGGTCTTGAGCGCTGCGAGCCGCACGCGCACGGCCTTCCAGGCGCGCCGTTCGAGTCTGCCTCGGCTCACGCGCCAGCGCCAGCCCTTGGCTCCGCGCAGCCCTCTCCGCGCCGCCCACGCGAGCGCGCCGCCGGCGGCCCACCCGCCCAAGGCTCTGCCCGCGCCCTCGCCCGCCTCGCCGCCCGCCTTGCCGGTCTCCGCCTCGTACGCGCGCAGCGCCGCCTCCGGCACGCGCGCGCGCGCCGCGTCCCTGCTCCGCCTCGAGCTGCGCCGCCGCCCCATGCACCGCGCCGCCGCCGCTGCCGCCGCCGCCGCCGCCGTCGAGTTTGCTCGCGCGCCGGCGGGTCTCGACTCGGCTCGCCTCGCCTCGAGTACGTGGACGTGTACGTGCCCATGTTCGCGCGCGTGCTCGTGCACGTGCACGCGTACGAGCTCGGCGCGGGCTGTGGCGTCACCGACAAGGTGGCTCTCACGCCGGCGGGTCTCGACTCGGCTCGGCTCGCCTCGACTCAAGTACGTGGACGTGTACGTGCCCGTGTACGCGCGCGTGCTCGTGCATGTGCACGTGTACGAGCTCGGCGCGGGCTGTGGCGTCACCGACAAGGTTGGCTCTCGCGCCGGCAAGTCTCGGCTCGACTCGGCTCGCCTCGCCTCGCCTTGAGTATGTGAATCTGGACCTTGCCCGTGTGCTCGTGTACGTGTACGAGCTCGGCGCGGGCGGTGACTCGGACCTATTCGCCGGTTGTGGCGTCAAGGACAAGGACGGGAGGCGCCGCGGAGGAGGGCTCGACCAGGGGCTCGACCAAGGGCCGCGAGGGGGAGAGGTGCTTTGTGATGCATACTCTGAAGCGGATGTCTCGGCTACAGTGATTACAGGTCGCGCAGGGCGTAGCGGCCGTCGCCGAGGAGGTCGAGGGCGCGGATGTGGTGGGCGTCGACGCGAGGCGCGTGGGAAATGGAGATGAGGGTGATGCCGAGGGACTTGGCGTGGGAAAAAAGCTCATCGATGGCGTCGGCGCTAATGGCAGCCGTGGCCTCGTCGCAGAGCGCAAAGTCGGGACGGTGAAAGAAGAGGCGGGCCCAGCCCAGGCGCTGCTTCTGGCCGCCCGAGAGGGAGGCGGCCCAGTCGGCGGCGCCGTCGAGGCCGTGGCGCGGCTCGAGGTCCTCGAGGCCGACGACGCGGAGCAGATCGCGCGCCGCGGCCTCCGGCACGCTGTCGCCAGGCTCAGGGTAGGTGAGGAGGTCGCGCAGGGTGGCGCCGGCCGGGAGGAAGCTCTCCTGCGGCAGGACGAAGAGGCTGGCGGGGACCTCGGCCTGGGCGTCGGCGCCGTGGGCGTCCCATAGCCGCGTGAGAACGCGAAAGAGCGAGGACTTGCCGAGGCCGTTGGCGCCGCGGATGACGGTGTGCTGGCCGGGCGCGACCTCGAGGTGCAAGTCGGCGAGCAGGAGCGGCGGCTCAGGCAGAGCGTCGGCGTCGGCCTTGTCGGCGGTCGCAGCGCCGCGCAGCGGCGGCGGGGGGCGCACCTCGACGCCGGCGAGGCGGATGCGGTCGCCGGCGCGCACGACGCCGCGCTTGCCGCTGGCGCGCGGCGCGAGGCGCGCGTCGACGCGGCGCATGTTGTCCTCGAGCTCGAAGACGCGCTCCGCCAGACCGCGAATGCGCGGGAGCTGGCTGGAGCTGTCGGCCATGTCCTTGACGGCGGAGGCGAGCGCGCCGAGCAGCGAGAAGTTGGACATGCAGTGCTCGGTGAGCTCCTGCTGAGTCTTGGTGGAGTCGCCGTAGCCAAAGGGCGTGATGATGGAGAAGGCGACCATCATGCCGCCGTACTTGAGAAAGTAGCTCGAAACCCAGTCCAGCGCCGCGTACTGGCGGTTCTCGCGCTCGGCCTCGCGCAGCAGCGCCGCGTAGCGCAGCGCCGCCGAGGCGCGCTCCAGGTCGACGCCGCGCTGCATGGCGATCTGCTCGCGGAAGGCGTGCACGTCCTGCAGCGCGCCGCGCAGCTCGCTCTGCAGCCGCGTGCGGTCCACGGCGCACTGCTTGAGGGGCTTGGGCAGGGCGCGCGCGCGCACGCGCTGCAGGCTCCAGTCCGCGAACCAAAAGTACGCGTAAAAGGTCGCCAGGCTCGCCGGTCCCAGGCGCGAGGCCATCACCGCCGACAGGTGCACGATGTCGATGAGCGGCTTCACAAAGTGACCCACGCCGTACACGAGCGAGGACGAGAAGTCGTCCAGGTCCGCTGTCAGGCGCGCCGCCGCGTCCGGCAGGTCGCCGTGGTAGAAGCGCAGCGCCGAGCTGTCCAGGTACCGCGCGAGGAGGTGCTTGAAGATGAACGTGCGCGCGCTCAGCGCCACGCGCTTTTCCAGGTACTTCATGGCCGCCGTCGTGCCGGCGCCCAGCACGCAAAACAGCCCGAAGCGCGCCTGGTTCTTGAACATCTCATCGTACCGCCGCGCGCCCAGCTGCCCGATCATGCGCCCGGACATGTCGCTCAGTTTCACCGTGATGAGCACGCGCGAGCACAGCACCGCCAGGTACGCGGCGAACTCCGCGCCCTGCCACGACCACATCTTGCGCTGCAGCAGCTTGAGCAGCTCCGTGAGCGCCTTGTCACCGCCGCCCCGGCCGGCCTTGGTCTTCAGGTCGCCGCTCTTTCCCCCCTTTCCCTCCTCCTTCTTGCCGGCCGCCGCCTTGCGCTTCGGCCCGCGCCGCGCGGGCAGCGCCGCCACCCAGCACGCGTACGAGAGCCACAGCCCCAGGAACACCTTGCCCTGCGGCACTTTCGCCATGGTCCTCAGCAGGTCGACCGTGGCGGCGCGCGTGGCGCTCGCCGCCACCATCGTGCCGCCTTTTCCTCGCGCCGGCCCGCTCCTCCTCCACCTCCACCTCCTCCTCCTCCTCCTCGAGCAGCTCCAGGAGCTGCGCCGCGTACAGGCGGGTAGGTGGGTCCTTGGGCCGCGTTCGCGCGCCCTCCTCCCTCCCTCCCTCCCTCCCTCCCGGCGCCGCGCGGGCGCGCACGCGCACGGCCTGGACGCGGGTCCCGCCTGCGCCTGCCCGCCGCGCCGCCTGCCGCCTGCCGCCCGCGCGTCCGCGCCGCGCAGGTCGCGGCGAACAGCGAAAGAGGTCTGCCCTCGGCGCGTCATGCGCCTGCCTGCCTGCCTGCCTGCCTGCCTGCGCATGCCGCATCCCGTCCCACCCCATCCGTCCACCTCGCGCCCCGCGCCCCGCGCGCGGCCGCGGCGGGCCCGCGCCGGCCGGCCCGCGCGCCGGCCGTCGCCGCCGCGCCGGCCGCCGCGCCGGCCCGCGCGGCGCGGCGGCGGCGGCGTCGGCCGCGGCGCCGGCCTCGCTCGCGCCCATGGCCACCTCCACGCGCGCGCGCGGGCAGACCCGAGTCCGGCGCGCGCGCGCGGCGGCGGGCGCGGCGCGCGCGGCGCGGCGCGCCGCGGCGCGGCGCGGCGGGGCGAGGCGGCGGCGCGCGCGCGCGCGCCGCGCGCGCGCGGCGGCCATGGCGGCCGTCATGGCGGCGCGGCCGACGAGCGCGATGAGCACGGCGCCGACGACGACGGCGCCGACGAGCGCGGCGGAGGACGACGCCGAGAGGGCGGAGGCGCGGCTCGCGGAGGAGGAGGACGGGCGAGGAAAGCAGCGGCGGGAGGCGCGAAGGAGGCGCAGGCGAGGCGAGGTGGAGGACGCAGTGCTGGACGCATGGCTGGACGCATGGCTCGAGGAGGGCGGCGACGGCGACCCGGCGCTGTGCTGCGCCAGCTGCTGCAGCTTCCTGGGGTTCCTGCTGGCGCTTTTCAGTAGGTGGCGGCGGGCCGCGAGGCGAGGCGAGGCGAGGCTAGTGAGGACTGACGAGCGGAGCTTTTGCTGCGTGCGCACAGGCACCATCAGCCCGTACTGGATGTGGGCCACGGGCGAGGTGGCCAGCTTCGTGGACATCACCACGGCCACGGGCGGCTACGCGGTGGCGTCGCAGACACTGACGGGCGAGTTCGCGGGCGGGAGGTCCTGGGTGCGCCAGTGGACCTACTGGACCGCCATGCCCGTGCTGGACGGCGTGTGCAGCAACGAGACGACGCTGGTCGCCGAGAACGTCACGTCGGGCGCCATGTTCAACGACTGGAGCGGGCGGTACGGGTACTGCGACGCGGTAGACGGCGAATTTACCACGCCAGCCGCCATCCTCGCCGTCCAGATCACGTCCACGCTGAGTGCGGCGGCCGCCCTGCTGGCGTCGTGCTTCGCGTGCACCATCCCGAGCTCGGGCCGCGGCGCTGCCAAGGGCGCCGGCGCGTCCTCGCTGCTGGCGGCCGTACTGGCCATTGTGAGCTTCTCTGTCGCCGCCTCGCTTCCCTGGTACCGCGACCTGCGCGACGGCAATGGGTACCTGCCGATGCGCTTCGTGAACAGGAGCAGCGAAGCCGAGGGCATGATTGCCGTGTTGCAGCCGCCCATGACCTTCGGCCCGGCCTTTGTTGGCATGATCCTCGCCGCTCTGATTTGCCTCTGCGCGGCGGGCCTGTACCACATGGCGCTGCCGCGCCGTTTAGGCCTCGCAAGCCCGCCGTCGCCCGCGCCGAGACCTGACGAGGTCGATGATGGGGAGCACCTTTTGCCCAAGAGTATCGAGCTGCCGGACATGCAGAGCAGCTCCGTGACGACGACGACCACGGCAACCACCGCCGCCGCCACCACCACCACCACTGTGGCGCAAGTCTAAAAGTGAGCAGCCCGTTCGCGCCCTTGTCCTGTGCTCTACTCCAGAGAAGTCTCTACTGGTACCATTGCTCTGATCCGTCCGGATCTCCTCACGTCCCCCTTTTGAAAATAATCACACTCACTCACACACACACACACCACTACGACGTCGAATAAGTTATGCAGATCTCTTTTGTCCTCGTCCAACGAGAAACGTGAAAAAGTCTGCCTGGCTAGGGCTGCGAGCTAAAACCCAGGAGCAGCTTCGCTTCGCTGTCCCGGTCTGTCCCCTGGCCGCTGTCGCCGTTGCCCTCTTTCTCCGCGGCGCCGCCCGCGCGCTTCTTCTTGGTGTGGCCATTGGTGGACTCGTCGCTGCCACTCGAGGCGGCGTCCTCGCCACTGGTGGTGCCGCCACCGGCGTCGCGCTCGGCGGACTTGGGGCCAGACCCCGGGCCGCTCATGGCGGCGGCGAGGTTGAGAAGGCCTGCCGGCGCGGTCGGCATGCCCATGGCGCCCGCGGCCTCTGCAGGCGAGGCGCTGTGGACCTTGTCGTCCTCGTCCTCGTCGTCGAGTTGGTCGTCCTCGTCGAGGTCCGAGCTTCCCGGGCGGCCCAGGTCCACGGAGCGGGACCGGCGCGCGGCGGGCCCGCGCACGCGGCGCTTGCGCTTAGCCGCGCCGGCCGCGGCGGCAGCGGCCGCGGCCACCGCAGCGGCCGCCGTCCCGTGCAGAGGCTCGTCGACGTCCTCTATGACGCGCGAGACGGGTTTTGCGCCCAGAATGCCCTGCGCCAAAACCAGGCGAACCTGGTCCTCGCTCAGCTTGCGCAGGTGCGCCCAGAGCGCGTCCGCGTCGTCCTGATCGTTCTCGCGCCCCGGCGTGCCGCTGCCGCCGTCCTGCGCGCTGCGGAGCAGGCTCTCGTGCAGCGCCTGAAGTTCCGAGATTTGCGCCTCAATCTGCGCGCCCACGCGTCGGCGCAAGTCGATGAGCTCGCCCTGGGACGCGCGCAGGACCAGGCGCTGAAGACGGGCCAGGTCGTCCTGCGAGGCACCCGCACCCTCGCTCGCAGCGCGCGCCGGCCGCCGTGGCGCCGGCGCAGGCATTGGACTTTTGGTGGTGCTCGTGCTGGCTGCCGCTGCGGTTGTCGACGATGTCCGAGGCGCCGTGGATGGCACCGTGGGCGGGGCGGAAGGGGCGAGCGGGGCTGGCGGGGCTGGCGAGACGAGGTCCACCGCAGCCGCTGCCTTGGCGGCGGGCGCAGAGTGCTCGAGCGTGAAGCGGCGGCGGCGACGGCAAAAGAGTTGAAAGGGCGGCGAGCGCGAGGTGGCCACGCACTGCAGCATGACGTTGGCCGGGTTCGTGTCGACGTCGAGTCCAAGGTCATTAAGCAAGTACGCGACCGAGGTGGTGGCAAGCTCGGCTGCGGGCGGAGCGGCCTTGCTGCGCTTCGCGGCGGTCGTCGCGGCGTGCAGGTCCTCACGCTCCGGGTCGGGCTTGGCGTCATCGGCATCCTCATCTGGGTCTTCCTCGTCTTCGTCCTCGTCCTCGTCGTTGTTTTTCCTGGTGCTGATACTGTTGCGGGGCACGCCGTGCTCCTGCTTGAGCACGACGCGCGAGGCGCGCGGAGGCGCGGGCGCGGCCTGGACTTCGGCCTTGAGCTCAACCTTGAGGGCTCTGGAGGGCGGGCCAAGCGAGCGACCCTGGGCCTCGAGCGACTCAACGAGAGCCGGGTCGGCCTTGGCGCCGCGTGGCGCGAGGCGGAAGGCAAGGACCTGCAAGCAGTGCTCGGCATTGCAGCTGTGTTTGTTGGAGGCCCAGCCGTAGTGCCAGCCCTTGGTCTCCATGTTGAAGCCGAAGAAGTCGTCCTCGGCGCGCGCTGTCCCGGCCGGCTCGCCGTCGAGCGTGAGCTGCGCCGCCACCTCCTCCTCGGCGAGGCGGCGCCCGCGGATCCACGGCCGCAGCGGCTGCACGCGCGTGCGCTCCAGCGCCAGCGCCGTGCGCAGCGGCAGCAGCGTGCCCTCGTGCAGCGTCTGCGCCTGCGTCACGGGCACAAAGCGCGCCCAGGCCACGAGCGCGTGCGAGTGCGGCGCCTCGCCGGCGGCGCGCGGCGCATCTGCCGGCTTGCGCAGCGCTGCCGCCGCCGCCATGCCCTCGCTCAGGGCCACCATGACGGGCCTCCCACAAAAGCCGCGCTCCTTGTGCTCCGCGGAGCACAGCGGGAAGCACCTCAGGTTCTTGAGGCCGCCACGCTTGTTGTTCCTCTGGTACCTGTACTGATACCTCTCGGGCATCATGCGCGCCGTGAAGCCCCTCATCGCGCCGTCCTCGTCCTCGTCCTCGTCCTCGTCCTGCTGGTGCTGGTGGTGCTGCTGCGCGGGTGGCGCGTCCTCCTGCTCCGCGGCGCGCTCCGCGAGCTTGGCCAGCCTCGCCAGCGCCGCGGCGTCGCCCCGCTCGATCACCTCGAGCTCGGCGCCGGCCTTGGCAGCGCCCTCGGCGCCGGCCTTGGCGTCCTTCTTATCGTACATCATGACCGTCGCCCTGGGCGGCGCCGAGGACGCCGAGGGCGCCCCAACCGTGGCGGTCTGGCGCTCCTGCTCCCGCTGCAGGCGCTGCAGGTCCCGCAGCTGCCGCAGCAGCTCCTGCCGCTGCAGCGGCGGCAGGCGGTCCTCTCGGTCGCCCCGCTTGGCGCCGCGCCGCCGCCGCCGCCGCCGCGCGCCGCCGCGCCGCGCGCCGGGCCTGCGCCGCGCGCCCGGTTCGCGGTCTGG